>CATIWO010014176.1:0-24940 GCA_949673435.1 Macaranga tanarius | reverse complement strand
GTAAATGGTACTAACATCATACATTAGTTTTTTCATTCATATTATGTTTCATTTAATAACATTAAAATCAAAATTACATAGTTTTGTAATAAAATTACTTTAAAATCAATTATATTTTATATTTTTAATTATATATTAAATAAAAAATTTTAATTGATATAATATATTATAGTATGAATTATTCTATTCATATAAAAATTAGAACTATATTATTTAATATTAAAATTTAGTACTATAGGTTTTAATAAAATTAATAGAATTATTCATATAATAACAAAAATAAATAATTTTTTTTAATAATGTTACCAAATTAGCGACGGATTTTTAAATGCATCGCTAATTAGCGACAGAGTTTGAAATCCGTCACTAAAATTAGCGACGGATTTAAAAATCCGTCGCTAATTTAGCGATGGATATCAAAATCAGTCGCCAATCCGTCGGTAATTAGGCGCCAATTTTTCGCGCAAAATTTTTGATAGATTTTACCGATAGAAATTATGTCCGTCGGTAATTTAGTCATCCGTCGCTAATCCGTCGGGAATTACTGACGGAAAACTGTCCGTCGCTAATTTCCGTCAGTAAATCGTTTCATTATAGTAGTGTCAGGTTTTAATATTTTGGGAGAAGAAAGGAAGCTGATGTAGATATTATTGATGAATTTCTCCTACTGAAGGAAGTTAAAGTTGCAGCCATTCATGGAGGCAAAACTCAAGAAGATCAAGAATTATGCAATTTCATCATTCAAATCAGGCAAGAAAAATGTCCTGATTGCAACTGATGTTGCTTCAAAAGGTTTGGATTTTCCTGACAGTCAACATATGATAAACTATATGATATACATGAGGAAATTGAACTCTTCTTAATTTGAATCACCTATTGCAAGAAGCAAAACAGAACATTCCACCTGTTCTAGAGCTGCTTAACTGCAAACAAACACAAATGGTGACACAGACACGCTTACGAATGCAGGTGGTACTTCAAGGTCCACTAATTGTGGTGGGTTTTGTCATGGAATTAGCATGTCCCAAGTTAGAGCATCATAGATTACAGCAACCTGCTAAAGTGAAAAAGGATTATGGTGGTTATGGAGCATATGGAGGAAAAATTTGATGGATTTTCATACATCAAACGCAGTGTCTTGCGTTGATGTTGTACGAAAGTCTTTTAAACTTGTCTTGAATAATATTTTTTACCAATTTCTATGATGAAGATATATAAATGTAGTTATATATGTAAAGCAGGATCAATACCATTATATTAGTGGGAGTTATCATCTAGTGAATAATAATAATAAAAAAAAACATAGCTACTTCACGGTGCATTATACCTCAATTTGGACATCAATAAACACATGGCTAGCTTTGAAATTTGACATGTCTCGCCAATCAAGTTTTCACAGCCATCATCCTTCTGTATTAGTAGGATTTATCATGGGCTATTTACCAAATTAAGGTCCCAAATTTCGTAAATTTCATTTTTGTAATTGTTTTTAAAAAAAATTCCAATTTTTTGGTTGGTCATCGTTGACCAAATTTTTTTATTTTTTTTTGTAATGGGCCATTTCGCCTGTGGGAGAGGCGAAATGACCCCTTAGGCTATTTTGGGCCATTTCGCCTGTGGGACAGGCGAAATGCCTTGACGGAATCGAACCGATCGGTTCGGTCGGTTACCGACTAGGTTCGGTTCAATTTCGGTTTTTAAAAATATATAACCGACTGGTTTGGTTTGATTTCGGTTTGTTTGTATAAAATATCATATTTTTTTTGCAATACGTGAACAGTAACATGCAAAATTGTACAAAAAGTTACTATTTTATTATTCATCAAATTACTGTTCCGACATCCGTTTCCAACACAGCTTGGGTCAAAAAAATCTATGTAATTTTCTCATTCTCGGGGTATTTGTTTCCGAAATCGAACCAAACCAGTTAGTTACATATTTTTAAAAACTGAAATTGAACCGATCCTAGTCGGTAACCGACTGAACCGATCGGTTCGGTTCGGTCAAGGCATTTCGCCTGTGCCACAGGAGAAATGCCTTGGCCATTTCACCTGTGGGACAAGCGATATGACCCAAAATAGCCTAAGGGGCCATTTCACCTCTTCCACAGGCGAAATGGCCCCTAAAAAAAAGTCAAAAAAATTGGTCAATGAAAAAGAACCACAAAATTGGAATTTTTTTTAAAAAGAATCACAAAAGTTGAAATTTTTTAAAAGACAACCATAAAAATGGAATTTACGAAATTTTGGACCTTAATTTGGTAAATAGTATGATTTATCATCTAGTGACTGATTAAAAAAAAATGACTTTTTCTGTTATGCAGCTCACAGTGCAATAAACATCAATTTGGACACCAGTATACACAGCTAACTTTAAAATTTGACGTATCTCGCTAATTGAATTTCCACAGCCACCATCTTTTAGTATTAGTATTAGTATTAGAGGAAGTTTATCATCTAGTGAATGATAAGAAAATGGCTACTTTTATTGTGCAACTCACAGCACATTAAGCTTCAATTGAAAAAAAGAAATCTGACTTTTCTCCATCAATTTAATAAACGCTCGTTGTTTGCATTAGCTTGTTTGTTTTATTTTTTTAACAAGTGAGAGAATTTTATTCTGTAGCGATTCCAGATTAAACTCATAATTTTTTAAAGAGATCGGAAAAACATTATTTCTGCTAAAAGTTAACTAGTATAATGGCATTAACTCTCTTTAATGCATCAAATAGGTTAAAAGATTTCATCATTGTCTTTCTCTTTCCCAAATTATATATATATTTATATATAAATATATATATATATATATATATATATTGTTATTTTAAAAAATATTTTCAATTTATGGCAATCTTTGACTAGTTAAAGTCAACTTATTAATTGTGCGCCAATCAAACTCGCGGACTGTTTTTTTTTTTTTTTTGGACAATTTTGTTACTCATAAAAGTACAAATTCTAATGATTTAAACTTAAACTCTTTATTGGTTCATTATTTTCTAAAATATTGCATTACTTTTTTAAAATATTTAATAATTTTTTAAACTCATAAAAGCACAAATTCTAATGATTTAAACTTAAACTCTTTATTGGTTCATTATTTTCTAAAATATTTCATTACTTTTTTAAATATTTAATAATTTTTTAAAATATATATTAATTTACAGTTCATATAAAATATGAATTTTTATTTTTATTTTTATTTATTACCAAAAATTAATTGGATAATGTCACTCACTATTTAGAAGACTACACTGTTTGTAACCAAAAAAAAATGTTTCAGGTGGTGATGGCAAACATAATTAAAAGAAATTTGTTCAAGATAAAAAAAAAAAAAACAAATAAATTTATTTACATGAAAAGTTTTTACCTACTCCATATGAATTACACACCATTGGATTTGCAATAAAATACTCATTTATATTGATCAAGTGTAAAACACTAAAAGTTCATTTGGTTCACAAAAAATAAGGATGGAAATCTGAATTGATTTCAATTCCAAATATTTAGTTAGCTAAAATTTATATTGGAATTGAAATAAGATTTCCCCATCAATGGAAATCACCATTCGATGAATTCTCATTTACATAGGAATCAAGTCAAACCAATTATAAATTGGTCAAATATTTATATATTATCATACATTATTATAATTTTAAAAATAAAATATATACATTAATAAAATTAATTATTAAAATATTTTTATAAAGAATATTTATTAAAATAATAAATATTTTTATAATAATTTTTAAAAATTTAATAATATTTTAGTAAATATTAATGCATAATTTTAAAAATAATATTTTATAATAAATAATTATAATGTTAATTTTTAATGTATAAAATATTTCTACACATAAATAATATTGATTCCAATTTTAGTTCCGTAATAAACCAAATAATTTGTTAAAATTTTCATTCTATTTTTTTTTGAAATTTTTTTTATTTTGATTCCTACTCCAATTTTGGATTAGGAACCAAATTATATGAGCCCAAATATAATTTTAAATTTAATTGAGATTTTTACAAAAATAAAACAAAAACAGAAAATAATATCATGAATATGGTTGACTTTTTTTTTTCAAAATAACTTTTCCATGAAATTTGTTTTTCAATAATACAATATTATTTTTTGCACAAAACTACGGTATTTTCTAAATATAATACCAAATAGAATGAAAAATAAATTTTAAATTAAGAATTCAAATGCAAAACAACTATAATTACCTATTTTATCCACAACACTTCTACCAAATTTTAATACACAATCTCTAATACCTTTGAATAAACCAAACACAAAATAATCTGTAACACATATATATTTTTTTTGAAAAATTTTAACTCATTCATCTATTCAAAAATTTATAATATTTAAGAAATAAAATAATAAAAAATAGAATCATAAAAAAATTCAAAACAACCAAAAAAATCAGAAAATAAACAGAAAACAAATTGAGAACAATCAATTCAAATAACTCTGTTTGCCTCTGTTTTACAAAGTATAAAATAAAGTCACCATATTTCAAATTTCATTTAATTTATTTATTAAAAAATCATATATTTTACTTTCAAAAATGTTAACTTACTTATTTACTAAAACAATTTGTAATATTTAAAGAAATAAAACAATTAAAAAACCTCAAAATAATCTTAAAACAACCTGAAAATGATCTTCAACAACTAAAAAATAATAAATAAAGTCAAAATAATCTTACACAACCTTAAAACAAGCATTCAACAACTATAAAACAACCAAAAAATAATTCAAGAACAATCAAGGAAATATTTGTAATATTTTAAAAAATAAAATAATAAAACAGATCAAAACTGTAACACCCTTATCTATATATAACCAGTATTATAATATAAGACCATTATCCTTAATCATCATAACACTATTAATATATCAGTTACCAATATCCATATAATAATAATTACAAGACTAAAGTATGATCTTAATGAATTTACTATAGAACTCATATTATAATATATATCTGCTTTACCATCATACCATACTTATTTCTAGTACCTTCTATTAACATTCACATACTGTACATTTAATATCAATCATGATACTTAGTCAATTCAAGTATAATCCTTAACCACATCACTAAAAGAAATAGATGGCAAGACATTTCCCTATATATATATATATATATATATATATATATACACATCATCCTTAAAATATGTACAGTATAAATATATACAAAGATCAGAGTACAGGATGCTCAGTAAAATACAAAATGATACATCAAATTAATATAACTCAACATCTCTCTCTGAGGTCGGATCTCTGTCCGAAAGGATAATGATGCAAGAGTAACAGCTCAAATCCTAGGCCAACCCTCTCAACCAAACTAACCTAGTGGCTCAAAAAGGATAGCTCAATAACAGCACAAAAGGGTGTCTAATGGCCCCAAGCAAAAAGTCAAAAAGATGCAGGTGACTGTCACTGCATCACACCCACGAGAGGGTGATCAGAACATCGGTGGAGGTAGTGTATAAAATCTAGAAGGTGGTACAAATACTATCATGGTGCTCCTCCCGTATAGTAGATATGTGCATCTCGGCCCCTATGGGCTGCACCATCACTCGAAAAATGATCTCTGCATCGGTGTCATGGCAAACAATGTATCGAACCAGTGTCTCTGTCTCCATATATAACCTCATATATCATAGTCGCCCAATGTACAGCCATCTTCAGTTGATACTAAGGTCTAAACTAAGCTAAAAAATAAGTTTTTAAAATAGTGATGAGAAAATTACACAGTGAGCAGCTAATAAAATAATAATTTCAATAGTACTCTTTAAAATAATCAATCTTAGAATATAAACCAACTTTGTGAACACCAATAAATATTACAATTATACATAGATGTAAATGCAATAATTAAAATGAAATTATATTTTTAATCCTAAAATATTTAGCTCGAAGCTCTATCCATAACAAAATAATTAAATAAATAAATAAGTAATCTCATAAATATATGAAAAATCAAAAGCCATACATTTACTGCTAACTTATCATCCAAATATTCATAAAAGGAATTATTCAATATCTGGTGATTCCATAATGAATATAATTTATTTCTGGTGGATTCCCATTATATCCACTACCTTTCTTTACAACTATTGATTTTGGAATTTCTTTAATTTATAATTCACGTTCTTTGACTTAAAGCCTCGTTATCATTCATTCCATACATTTAATGTGTTTGCTTTATACATTTTCAATATTCATATAACTGAATTTGACTTTTCAAAATAATTATCAAATACATATAAATATCTCTCCTTGCAATACCCATATCACTCTTTCCATAGCTTTCACTGGCCATTCCGTAGAATCATATCAAAGAATTTTGTATGCATACGGTTTAACCATAAGATTCACTTCAAATGTACCTCTGAATCCATGCGCCGTCTCAAAGATAGTATTAAATATTGAGTGGCCAACTCATCTCACATAACTTATATCATACTCACATATAAATATTTTGCTCTCACTTATTATGAATTTAATATATTACTCATACATTATTTACATTATCATTTCACGATATAACTTTATTATTTATGGATACAGATCCTTTTTCATTTAACTTTACCGCTCTTCCAAACGAAATTATTTAATTTATTAACTTTTAGTCCCTTTGACTGAGACTCGGAAATTATAAGGTGTTCACAATTATTATGATACCTTATGGTTCGAATTCTAACTTATGTTTCAAATTATAATTTGTAGTTAGTTTTCAATTATTCCAGAAGTTCAAGTATGTGCTTCAAGGTTCAATTTGAATTTAGAATCAAATTCGTGCAATTTCAGTCAAAAATTTTATGAAATCTGGGCTATAGAGGTGCCACCTATCTGCCACAAAGGCGTCGTCTCTTCACAGAGGAGTGGCCTCTACTGAGGCATTGCCTCCTCACCAAGAGGCGCCGCCTCAGTGGTGATCAGGCGTCGCCTTATCGAAGAGGCGCCATTTGATCAGCCTCTGACACAACGAACAGCAACAGTAACATACTAAAACTCAATTTTAAATCATTTATTACACACCAATTGATCAAATAATAGCTTACCCATGTTTTCAAACTAATATACCACCTAATTTCATCAAAATAAACACTAGATCTACGATTTTATTTCCCAAAATAGCTACTGGTGCTTCTTCATAGCTCAAATTTTCTTTTAATTCTATAGGCTGCTCTTTTCAAAACATGTGTGGGATCACTTCAATATCTCCTTAACATAGACACATGAAACACATTATATACTCCCTCCAGATTTGGTGGTAAAGCTAAACGATAGGCCACTAGTCCAATACATTCAATAACCTTATATGGCCCTATAAACCTAAGACTCAATTTTCCCCACTTACCAAACCTTATCATACATTTCCATGGAAATACTTTCAAAAATACTTTATCACCCATGTTAAACTCGATATCAGCTCTCTTAAGATTTGTATAGCTTCTCTATCTATCCTAAGCTTCATTAAGATTAGCCCTAACCATTCGAATATTATCAGTAGTCATTTGAACTAATTCAAGACCTAGTAATTTTCTTTCCCCCACTTCTTCCCAACAAATAGGGGTTCTACATCTTCTACCATATAAAGCCTCAAAGGTGCCATATCTAAGCTACTCTGATAACTATTGTTATAAGCAAACTCCATTAATGGCACATGCTTATCTCAGTTCCTGCCAAAATCCAAAGCACTAGCTCTCAACATATCCTCTAGTACTTGAATAGTCCTCTCAGATTGTCCATCGGTCTGAGGATGAAAAGCAGTACTAAACCTCAATCTAGTACCTAGAGCTTCCTTTAAACTTGGCCAGAATCTTAAGGTAAACCTCATATCATAATCAGATACAATTGATACTAGCATTCTATGTAACCTTATTATCTCCTTGATGTACAACTCTGCTAACTTATTCAAGCTAGAACTTATCTTAATAGGTAAGAAATAAGCTGACTTTGTCAATCTATCCATAAACACCCATACTGCATCATTTTCCTGGTGCATCCTTGGTAATCCTACCATAAAATCTATAGTTATATGTTCTCATTTCCATTCTGGTATTGGTAATAATTGCAACAATCCAACTGGCTATCTGTGTTCAGCTTTAACTTGTTGATATGTTAAATATTTGGAAAAATAATCCGCTATATCCTTTTTCATCCCTTTCCGCCAATAATTCTCCTTCAAATTTTGGTATATTTTGGTGCTACTCGGACGCATAGCATATGCTGAACAACGTGCTTCCCCCAAAATTTCTCTCCTTAATTCTTCCTTATTTGGCACATAAATTCTATTTCCCATCCTTATCACTCCTTCTTCATCATAAGTCAAATCTTTAGTTCCCACTTTTAACATCTTCAACCCATTTTGATACTTCATCATCAGTTCTTTGTGCTTGAGCAATTCTCTTCATCAACACTGGTCTCACCTTCAACGTGACCAAAACACTATCAATGGTACCTATGTTGAGCTCAACATTTAAACTCCTGAGTTCAACCAACATGATCATTCTTATAGCACGAATATAGTATAGATTTCCAATCAATTTTTGACTAAGATCATCAGCCACTATATTAGTTTTACCCGGGTGGTATTCAATAGTGCAGTCATAATCCTTTAGCAATTCCACTCATCTTTTTTGTCTAAGGTTCAGATCTTTCTAGCTAAGGATGTATTTGAGACTTTTGTGGTCAGTAAATATCTAATAAGTTTCTCTATAAATATAGTGTCTCTGTATCTTTAAGGCAAAAACTACAGCTGCCAATTTCAAATCATGTGTAGGATAGTTCTGCTCATGTAGTCTCAGTTATATTTATGCATAGGCAATTACCTTACCCTCCTGCATTAATACACAACCTAACCCTTGTCTCAAAGCATCACTATATACCACAAACTTACCTCCCTCTACAGAAAAAGTCAAAACGGGAGCAGTAGTCAATCTTTCCTTTAAAACCTCAAAACTCTGCTGACACTCAGGAGCCCAAATAAACCTCACATTCTTTCTTAATAATTTCATCAGAGGTGACATAATAATTGAGAAATCTCGAACGAAACTTTGAATTTTTTTCATACTCTTAAATCTCGAATGAAACTTTGAACTTTTGTCATACTCTTAGTTAGTTTCCAATTCACTATAACTATAATCTTATTTGGATCCACATACATTCCCTTTGCAGATATCACATGTCCTAGTAGTACCATCTTATCTAACCAAAATTCAAATTTACTGAACTTGTCATAAAGCTGCTTATCTCTCAAAATTCCTAATACAACCCTCAAATGTTCCTCATGCTCTATGATAGACTTAGAATACACTAAGATATCATCGATGAATACAATTACAAACCTGTCTAAATATAGTTTGAACACCCTATTTATTAAATCCATAAATATTGTTGTGCATTCGTTAGCCTAAATGGCATCACTAAAAACTCATAATATCTATATCTTGTCCTAAAAGCAGTTTTGAGAACATCAGACTCCTTACTTCTCAATTGATGGTATCCTGACCTCAGATCTATCTTAGAAAACACTCTTGCTTCCTGAAGCTGATCAAATAAGTCCTCTATCCTCAGAAAT
Organism: Macaranga tanarius; assembly: GCA_949673435.1. NCBI lineage: Eukaryota > Viridiplantae > Streptophyta > Magnoliopsida > Malpighiales > Euphorbiaceae > Macaranga > Macaranga tanarius. Next base: position 15,339 of record CATIWO010014176.1, on the reverse strand, counting down.
GGATACTTATTTCTAATAGTAACCTTATTCAGTTACCTATAATCTATATATAGCCTCATTAACACATCTTTCTTTTTAATAAATAATGTTGGTGCTCCTTATAGAGAAAAACTTAATCTAATGAAGCCTTTATATAATAACTCCTACAATTGTACTTTTAACTCTTTCAACTCTGTCGGAGCCATCCTATATGGAGCCTGAGATATAGGTGTTTTATTCGGTAATAACTCAATTTCAAATTCAATCTCTCTTTTAGGTGGCAATTCTGGCAGTTCCTCTAGAAACACATCCTCGAACTCATTCAATATAAGTACCCTCCCCAAATTTATCTCTTCCTTTCTTTTATCAACTCCAAAAGTCAAATAAGCCTTATATCCCTTCCTAAGATACTTCATAGCCATCATAGGTGAAATTATCTTAGTTGGAGCTTTTCTACTTTCACCCATAAAACAAATCTTTCCACCGTTCTCTTTTTCAAAAACTACTCGCTTCTCAAAGCAATCTACATTCGCTCTATAGCAACTCAACCCATCTATACCTAATATGGCATTGAAATCACTTAGAGGTAAGGGCATAAAATCCTATTCCATTTCATCATCTCCTATTCTTACCATAACATTTCTAATAAACTTGTCACAAATCACACTAATCCCTATAGGCATGCTAACCAATACATGTTCATCTCTATTAGATAACTCTATCTTATTATGCAGGACAAAAGTGGATAATATAAATGAAAATGTTGCACTAGGATCAATCAACATACAAGCTAACTTATTGTAGATAAAAGTTGTACCCTTGATCACAACTGGTGTATTCCCAGCATCCTTCTTTGTCACTGCATAAATTCTTACTTATTGAACATTATCTGTTGTATTGATTTGTCCCGAAGGCCTTTCCTGAGCTTGTGGAGCTCTACTAACCTCGCTTCTTGTACCAGTAGTTCTTACAGTAATAGGGGGTCTTCCTACTCTTCCTGTTCTAGGGGCATTCGACCCTTGTACTAAAGGTTCCCCTACAATACCCTTGGTGCACTCTCGGGCATAGTGTCCTATTTTATTACACTTAAAACACCTTACATTGCTTCGACCACAACTACCCACATGATTCTTCCTACATAGATTACACCAAAGCATTACTGCTCCTCCTCTCTGAAAATTTCCAAAACTATTGGCTTTGAATGAAGGTACTGGTTGTCTCATAGACATTTAGCTACCCTGTGGTCGAATATTTCCTCCTGACCGCATATTACTTTTTGAATAGGGTTTAAATCTTGACTTCTGATTATTGTTACCCCTCAAAAGTTGCCTTAAAGATCCTTCTTGATGGTAAGATCTCACCTGATTAGCAATTTCCAACTCTTTATTAAGTCTTTCCTATTCCATCGCCTTCTTTACCCAACCTCAAAAAGTAGTTCCCATATACAAATTCAGCTTCCTTTGCAAAGATACATACAATCCATCTTGAAACTTTTCACTTTTGGCTTCTTCAGTAGGAGAAATATCTTTCGTATATTAATATAAGTCCTCAAACTTATCAGTATATTTCCTAACTGTTATTGATCTTTGCACTAAATTTATGAAATAAGCTTTTCACAGCTTCTGAAAAGTCTTAGTTAAATATTCTCTACCAAACTCTTCCTTAAAAATATACCAGGTGAAAGCTTCAGTATATAGATTCCTCACTCTTATAAGCCAATCATCTGCTTTGTCGAACAGAAGGTTATACACATTGTTCACTTTCTCTTCATTACTGAGTTGTAACATATTAAAGACCTTTTCAATGATTTTGACCTATTTATTTGCTTGTCATGGGTCCAACGTACCATGCAAATAATAAGCTCCATACTTCTTTGCATGTTCGATGATGTCTCCAGGCTTTCTATATCTTTCTCATTCTGAGATCACCATCGCCATTGTGCGTGCTAAATTGGTAGCATCTATATATACTATCGAGGGGTGCTGGTTAGTTTGGCACATTCACAGGCATCACTGATGGTAGTGCTTAATAGATATTCCTTACACTTCTGGGTATGTGCTCAAATATCGATGCAGATACAGCTGGCATGGAACTATCTTGTAAACAACCTATTCAAACATCCGATAGATCATCCCTCTCATTGCCAACCGATGCTGACGATGAAGATGATTCCCTTTGAAATGTTTGACTCCTACTAGGGATATTAGCTAATTCTACTAGCCTTACTCTATCTGGCTGGACTTCACGTCCTCTGCCTCTACTTCTACCCCTACCACGTCCTTGACCATGACCTTTACCCTGACATCCTACTAATCCACCTATAGTTCTTGCCATCTTCTAAAAATTAAAATCATAAAACTTTAGTAATTATCATCATCACAATATACATCATATCAATTATCCACCAACACAATCTTTCTTAATGTCTACAACATCTAACATAATACTTCTTAGTGTCTACATAATCTAATACCTAGAGTTTTGATACCAATTAAATGTAACACCATTATCTATATAAATAACCATTATTATATTATAAGACCATTATCCTTAATCATCATAATATATATATATATATATATCCATCATCCTTAGAATATGTATAATATAAATATATACAAAGATCAGAGGATAGGATGCTCAGTAAAATACAAAATGATACATCAAATATAACTCGGCATCTCTCTCTGAGGTCGGATCTCTATCCGAAAGGATAATAATACAAGAGTAACAGCTCAAATCCTAGGCCAACCCTCACAACCAAACTAGCCTAGTGGCTTAAAAAAGGATCTCTCAATAACAACACAAAAGGATGTCTAATGGCCCCAAACAAAATGCTAAAAAGATACAGGTGATTGTTACTGCATCGCACCCACGAGACGGTAACCTGAACATCAGTGAAGGTGGCATAAAAAATCCGAAAGGTGGTATAAATACTATCAAAATGCTCCTCTCGTATAGCAGATATGCGCATCTCAGCCCTTATGAGCTGCACCATCACTTGAGAAAAGATCTCTGCATCGATATCATGGTAAACTGTAACATCCTGCCCCAAAAACTAATTGGTTTATAGATGGATTTATATTTATAATATTAATAAGTTTAAGGACCTTTTTGGCAGTTAGAATTTATTTCAGGGGTCAAAATGAATATTTTTAGTTTTTTTTTAAAAAAAGAGAAGTTACTCTAGCAACTCATCTCCCCTACGCTTCTAAGAAAATATATCAATAATTTTCTTCTTTCTTTCTTTCTTATTTTCTTTCCTCTTCTTTAATACATCTTCTTCTTCATTTTCTTTTTTCTTTTTTCTTTTTAGTCTCAGATTGAATTGAGTTTGATTTTTGGTGTTTTTGGTTGATTTTAGACTTATTTTTGCATTTTTGGGCCGTAGAGGCAATGCCCCAGCAATGAGGAGGCACCTCAGGGGTACTGAGATGAAGGCTCACCACTGAGGAGGTGCCTCAGCAGTACTAAGGAGGTGCCTCAGTGACCATTTTGGCATTAAAACCCTAAATTAAGCTATTTCGCACCATGTTTTAAGTCCTATAACATATCCTTTAGCTGTAGATCAACTTAAGTTGAGTAGAATTGAGATTTTAGTTTGTGTTCTTATGGTTTTACTTATGAATATTAGGATCAGATTCGGTTGAAGCCGTAGAGCCTACGTCAGGGCCAGCCAACTAGATTTTTGCTCAGTAAGTTTAGGTGAGTGGATATATATATATATATATATATATATATATATATATATATAACTGATTTCGAAACCAAGAATATGTTTGTAATGTTTGGAATAGGGTTTTTCTATTTTAACATCTGATGTTTCCTTACAAATATGATGTTATCAGGTATTAGTTTACAAAGTATGATTGTATAAATTTCTTAGCTTTTATATCAACAAATAAGAACATATAGCTTATGTTTATTATTGAATTAGAAAAAGTAGTTTTAAGTAAGGACATGTTTAATAAATTATTTCAATGATTATAGTTAGCATTTTTATAAGTTTCAGTTTTATGATTCAGTAAATTATGTTTTACTAGTACTTTGAGAAATGTGAATAATTTGGTTTGACTAACAAACCTATACACTCATATTATGTACCCTTTAGATTGCACCATGATTGGTGGTGTTTATTCAGTAATATTATTATGTATATCAGTAATATTATCTAGCAACTGTCTTGGAGACACTACTTGGTTGTACATATAGCCTTGAGGGCATACAACCTGGTGGTTAGCCCTTGGAGGGTAGCTCTGCATATGCATATGACCAGCATAATATAATGCCATCACTACCATTAACTACCATTAATTCCATCTCTTTCATTAGTTTTACCATCTTTCAATGCATAATTCTAACTATGATCATGTTTAAGTTGCCCAAAAATAAATAAGTATTAAGAACAATAAACATATAATACATTCTTCAAAGAAATTGATTAATTTTGATTAATTAATAGACATGATTTTTGACAAGAAGATAATTCCCAACAACAAGCAATTAGTCTATATCCATAGAAATAAAATAATATAATAAGATATAGTAAGAGTTACACAATATAGAAAATAAGAAAGCATCCAAACTCTAGAATTGTCCTCTTGATCTTCAAGCTTTTTTTTTTCCTTCTTAATCTTCTTATTGTAATAATTCTTTCTCTATGGCTAAAAAATGTTCTCTATTGTTACTGTCTCGGAAATAATAATAATCCAGAATATTTATGCTTAGAAAGTTGATAAATGAAAGGGTACAACACACATTTTGGTCAAAAGTGATATACTTTAACATCAATGGTAACTTTGAAGGTATTTTCGTCAATTTAGACACACAAATTAAGTCCAAGTGTCTTCATAAAAGTCGTAGCCTTTTGAATTAGCTTTCGACAGCCTCCTGAATTACTTAAATCCAAATACCGTAGAAGGATTTATGATCGAAAGAGTGTGACTTAGTCCGAAAAGGTGTGTCCTTTCACATCCATTGCCGAGTCATTAAGGGTTTGTCGAGTCGTGAAGGATGACTCGCTGTCGCGACTCGTGAAGGTGTATAAGAGCTTACCAAGTCATGAAGGACATCTTCTATGTCGACTCGTGAAGGGGAATGGAAGCTTGCCGAGTCGTGAATTGCTTTCCTCTATGCCGACTCGTGAATTTGTATGGAATGCATGCCGAGTCTTGCCGAGTCCTAATTCACTTGACCTCAAATAACTTCTATATGACCCTTTAATTTTTCCTAAACATTAAATAAAATTCAAAACATTAGAGAACCATCCAAATGCATATAAATTTAATCAACATCAATGAGAACCATAAGCATTTGTGATTACTAATAAAATGCATTACAATTAAATTAAAATGTAAATTTAATACTATCTAATTGTGCATGATACATACTAAATTAAATTTATATGCATTTAGATCATAGATAACACCTTAATTGTAATGCATAAATTGAAATGCAATACTCGTAAGTATACGAGATCGAATTAGTAGTATATGGTGCGTACAAGTGTCGTATCCCACAAGGATTAAATAAGCTATCCACTAATTAATTTTATTTAAAACTTATTTAAGGCTCAAATAAATTTAACAACAGTACTAATTTAATTAAAATAAAATCTAAATGCTAATATACTATTATAATAAATTCTAGAGAAACAATAATTAGAACAATTATAACATTTATTAGGATTTATTTATCAAATCATTTTTCATGTAATTTAATTATTCTTTAAAGCAATGCAATTCCTTGGGTTTAATAATGTATCAACTTACTCTTTCGATTATAAATTGTTTAAACATGCATTCAACAATTTAAACGTCATAGCTTAACTTTCATCCTCACTCATAATAATTTAAATCAAGCATACATATTATAAAGTAAAGTTTATCCCAAATTATGGAAATGAATAATTTAAGTTATTTCTAATCATTAAATTAATTCATGATATGTTTATCTCTTCCATTAGTATTACCATCTTTCAATGTATAACACTAATTAAGATCATGTTTAAATTGGCTAAAATTAAATAAGCATTAAGAACAATAAACATAAAATACATTCTTTGAAGAAATTGATTAACTTTCAATAATTGATAGACATGGTTCTTGACATGAAAATAAATCATAACAATATGCAATTAGTCTACATCCATAGAAATAAAGTATTACAAGAAGATATAGTAAGAGTTACACAATTTAGAAAATAAGAAAGCATCCAAACTCTAGAATTATCCTTTTGATCTTCAAGCTTTCTTTCTCCTTCTTAATCTTCTTGTTCTAATATTTTTTTTCTACAGTTAAAATGTTCTCTATTGCTATTATCTCAAAAACAATAATAATCCAGAATATTTATGCTTAGGAAGTTGATAAACGAAAGGGTACAACACATATTTTGGTCAAAAGTCATATACTTTGACATCAATGGTAAATTTGAGGGCATTTTTTTCAATTTAGACACACGAATTAAGTCCAAGTGTCTTCATGAAAGTCGTAGCCTTTTGAATTAACTTTCCACAACCTCCTAAATTACTTAAATCTGAATACCATAGAGGGAGTTATAATCGAAAGAGTGTGACTTGGTCCGAAAAGGTATGTCCTTTCACATCCATTGCCGAGTCATGAAGGGTATACCAAGTCGTGAAGGATGACTTGCTGTCGCGGCTCGTGAAGGTGTATAAGAGCTTGCCGAGTCATGAAGGACATCTTCTATGCTGACTCATGAAGGGGAATGGAAGCTTACCGAGTCATGAATTACTTTCCTCTGTGATGACTCATGAATTTGCATGGAATGCATGTCGAGTCGTGAATTTGTATGGAATGCATGCTGAGTATTGCCGAGTCCCAACTCATTTGACCTCAAATAACTTCTATATGACCTTTTAATTTTTCCTAAACATTAAATAAACTTCAAAACATTAGAGAACCATCCAAATGCATATAAATTTAATCAACATCAATGAGAACCATAAGCATTTGTTATTACTAATAAAATGCATTACAATTAAGTTAAAATGTAAATTTAAAACAATCTAATTATGCATGATACATACTAAATTTACTATGCTAATTACGACTTATCAAACTCCCCCACACTTGGACTCTGCTTGCCCTCAAGCAAAACTTAAAATCAAATATGAAGGTTCAAACACAAATCAATAAATTACTCCTTCCAATTCAAAATGATCAAGTACTAATAAAGTTCATAACCATATTAAATTGAAGAAACAATAAGAAAAACGAGTAAACATATACTCCACAAGTCTTTTAAAGCCTAGAACAAATATAATAATAATGTAGAAAATAAAGTAACCCCCACCAAGTATTATTACAATTGAAATCCATGCAAGTCAAATTAAATTCCCATTCATTAATCAAACTCAAGTTAAAGAAAAACTACTAAAGCATAGAGGATAAAAGAGCACACATACACACTAGCAATTAATTCTTAAGGCATTTTTAGACCATACAACATTACTTGAACATATATTAGAAATCCTTTCCAAACGAATGCAAATGAGGAGCAAATATAAATGCACACGATTTACTCAGAATTCATAACATAATCAAGTTTTTTTTCCTATTTGTTTTTAATATTAGCGAGTGCGTTTTACGCTCTGTCTCGCTATATATATATATATATAAATATTTTTTTTTATTATTTTTTTATGAATATTTTTTTAAGTCCACATCCTTTATTGAGTAATTACTAGTATGTATCATGATTAAAATTTCCTCTTTAAACATATATAATTTCCTTAAAACTTGAACTTAATTCATTAATCCAAATTAAAACAATTTAAGTGATTAAAGATTTCAAAGGTAATAAAACAAGGCAAATGATTAAACAAAATCTATACACTCTTGTCCACATTCATGGCACATAAAGCAAGTGAAGTAGACTTTCAATCAAAATTCAAAGTGTCTCTACAACTTTTTATATGCATCAACCAAATTAGAACAATACCATTACAAAATAGAAAGGAGTATACAGATGAAATCATCAATTGTTTGAAATGCAATCTAGCATAGTAAATTAAAAATGCAATACTTACATAAAAAATGCAACACATATAAATATAAACATAACAACATAAAAAACACGTAAAACATAAAACTTACTAACCCTAACTCCCCCACACTTAAAAACACATTATCCGCAATGGACACAGGCAAGCATAAGAAAGACAAGCAAACAAAATATAATTGAGGAGAAAAGGATTAGAAGAGCTCCCTTAATCTTGGTGCAGAGATGGGGTGGGGAATCAATTTGATACCCGCTATGCTTAATTAAGCGGTCAAGCTTGTGAGACATACGCCTTTGCCAATGCTCCGTACGATTTTGTCTAGCATTAAATTGGTCCATTTGTTGCATCATTGCTTGTTGACCATCAAGAACTTGGTACCATAAAGCTAAATCACTAGGAGCACTATAAACGCCTCCACCTATCTCTATATGTTCAGAAGTGTGGTGTTGTGGTTGTGCGACACCCTCCCCATATTTTTCATGAATTGATGAGTCAATTGATAAGTTTTGCCTAATAGTTAAAATTCTAGAGCATGCATATTCTCATCACTTCCAGCTATATCACGTGGTAGGTTCTCCTCCTCTTGTTGTACAACGGCTTTGCCTTTGTCCTTCGAAGATGACGAAGCTTTCTTCATAATGATAAGGGTAAGGGAAATGTGCAGAGAAAAATAAACAAAAGATAGAATATGGTGCAGATGTGTAGAGAAAATGAAGATGTAGACAAAAAGTAAAAGAAATGAGTAGAGAAAATTAAAATATAGAGAAAATGCAAATGAAGAGAAAATAGAAGTGTAGAGAGAATAAAATGTAAAGAAGATGATATTGTATAAAAGGGAAGAAATAAATTAAAAAATAAAGAAATGAGAAATAATACACTCAATGAATAAAATTTTTAAATGTTTAAATGAAAGTGAGAAATGAATTGTGTAAGAAATGTGTGTGTAAAAACAAAGAAGACAAAGAATAATGTGCAGAAGTTAGAAATGATGCACTTGTTAAAGACAAAATAATGTGCAGAAGTGGGGAAAGGCTTATGTTTGGTATAATAAATTTTATTATAGGTTAAATTGCTACTTTTATAATAGTGTATTGGTATAAAAAATTCAAAATTTTAAAATATTTGACAATTTCATCCAAAATTTTATATTGTGTTAAAGTATTTTAATTTAGCTAATTTAATTAAGTTTAATACAAATAATTATATATATGTACATTGTAATTTACTAAAATAACAACCACTCATAAATTAAAAAATTTATTATGGGTAAATTTAATTCACGTCAATATTTTTTATTTAATTTTAATTAAATGGTGAATTGTTTTTATTAAAATTAAGAAAAAGGATGAAATCACCAAAAGTGATCGTTGACTATAAGTGAATATCCTTACGATCACAAATCTAACGTCATGTTCGATCCACTCATCACATAAATTAATATTTGGTTGATATTAATTTGACTATCACCTCTGTGTATTTTCCTTGATTAGTATGAGATACTAATAGTGGGAGGTAGTGAGTCTCATGCTACTTGATATGAGATATCAGAATAGATATGTAGATACTTATGTGATGAGTGGATCGAACATGACGTTAGATTTGCGATCGTAAGGATATTCACTTATAGTCAACGATCACAAGGCACCAATAAAAGTCATACTGCCGAGTCGAGACAGAATTAGCATAGTATGTTTTAATAACATAATAGTGGTGAAAAAAAAATAGTTAAACTATTAGATGCAGGAGTTATATATCCTATTTCTGATAGTGCATTGGTAAGCCCAATACAATGTGTGCCTAAAAAGGGTGGTATGACCATAGTTGAGAGTGATGAGGGTGAGTTGATTTCAAAAAGACTAGTGACTGGATGGCGTGTCTGTATCGATTATAGAAAATTAAATTCTGCAACAAGAAAAGATCATTTTCCTCTTCCTTTTATTGATCAAATGCTAGAAAGAATAACCGGGCATGCTTATTATTGTTTTCTTGATGGATATTCTGGATATAATCAGATTTTTATTTTTCCAGAGGACCAAGAGAAAACAACATTCACATGTCCTTATGGTACTTTTGCATATCGTAGAATGCCATTTGGATTATGTAATGCCCCGACCACATTTCAACGATGCATGGTGGCTATATTTTCATATTTAATTGAAGATATTATGGAAGTTTTCATGGATGAGTTTTCTATTTTTGGTGATTCTTTTGATAATTATTTGACTAACCTTGATATTTTAAGAAGGTGTGAAGAAACTAACCTTGTTTTGAATTGGGAAAAATGCCACTTCATGGTGGATGAAGGTATAGTTTTGGGACACAAAATCTCCTACAAAGGTATAGAAGTTGATCGCGCAATGACAGAAATCATAGAAAAATTGCCACCTCCTACTTCGGTAAAGGAAGTACGAAGCTTTTTAGGACATGCTGGTTTTTATAGGTGCTTTATAAAGGATTTTTCTTTAATTGCTAAACCATTGACTAATTTATTAATTAAGGATGTTCCTTTTATTTTTGATGATGCATCTCTAAGTGCTTTTAATAGGTTGAAGGAAGGTTTGATTTCAGCTCCAATTATTACACTGCCAGATTGGTCTCTTCCTTTTGAGATCATGTGTGATGCAAGTTATTATGTCATTGGTGCGGTACTTGGACAAAGGAAAGATAGAAAGCTTCATGTAATCTATTATGCTAGTAGAATATTGGTGGATGCTCAATTCAATTATACAACTACAGAAAAGGAAATGTTAGTAGTTGTATTTACGGTGGATAAGTTTAGATCCTATTTATTGGGTTCAAATGTGATAATATATACTGACCATATAGCTATTCAGTACTTGTTTGCCACGAAGGATGCAAAACTAAGATTGATGAGATGGTTGTTGTTACTCTAAGAATTTGACTTGAAAATCAAAGATAAGAAGGGTTCAGAGAATTTGGTAGCGGATCATTTATCAAGGTTGGTTAAACAAGAAGATGAAAAGCATCAAACAACTATTAATGATAACTTTTCGGATGAGTTTTTCTTGGTCATGCAACACTTAACTATACCATGGTATGCAGACATTGCTAACTTTTTAGCTTGTGGGATAATGCCGGATAATATGACTTACCAACAAAAGAAGAAGTTTTTGCATGATGCGAAACATTATCTATAGGAAGATCCTTTTTTGTATAGAATTTTTGGTGATAGAATCATTAGAAAATGTGTGCCTGAATTAGAGGTATATGAGATTCTAGTGCATTGTCATGATTCTCTGTATGGAGGCTACTATGGAGCTACCAAAACCGCAGCTAAGATTTTAGAGTGTGGATTTTATTGGCCTACATTATTTTGAGATGTGCAACAGTTTACTAAGCAATGTGATCGGTGTCAAATGACAGGAAATATTTCTAAACGTTAAGAAATTCCACTTTACTATATTCGTGAAGTGGAGAGCTTTGATGTTTGGGGATTGGATTTCATGGGGTCATTTCCTTCATTATGTGGAAATCAATATATTTTAGTAGGAATTGACTATGTTTCTAAATGGGCAGAAGCAATTGCCTCACCTACAAATGATGCTAAGGTGGTACTCAAGTTCTTAAAAAAACTCTTTTCGCTATTTGGAGTACCAAGAGCAATCGAGAGTGATGGGGGATCGCATTTTTGTAATCGCCAATTTGAGTCTTTGTTGAAGAAATATGGAGTGAGGCATAAGGTGGCTACCCCCTATCACCCTCAAATGAGTGGTCAAGTGGAAGTAACAAATAGAGAGCCCAAGAAAATTTTGGAGAAAACGGTGGGCAATTCAAGGAAAGATTGGGCAATGAAACTTAATGATGCTCTTTGGGCATATGGGATAGCTTACAAGTCAACAATTGGTGTGTCTCCCTATAGACTTATGTATGGGAAAGCATGTCATTTACTGGTAGAATTGGAACATAGAGCATATTGGGCAATCAAGAAATTGAATTTTGATTTAAAGGCTGTGGGTGATAAAAGATGTCTACAGTTGAACGAGCTTGATGAGATTAGGCTTAATGCTTATGAGAATGATAAATTAGTAAAGGAAAGGACCAAGAGATGGCATGATAGCCATTTAGTGAAGAAATATTTCAAGGTAAGCGATAAGGTACTCTTATTCAATTCACGATTGAGATTGTTTCTGGGTAAATTAAAATTAACATGGAGTGGCCCGTTTGAAGTAACACAAGTGTTTATCTATGGAGCTTTAGAATTAATTGATAGTAATGGGTCAAAATTCAAGGGGAATGGTCAACGGTGTAAAGTCTACTATGGAGGTATATTTCCTAAAGAGAGGACATCTATTAATTTAAATACCCTACTCAGTAAGTCAATTCAGATTACTTTTATTTTTATTTTTATTTTTAATCAAAATTTTCTTTCAGTATGTGTTCATAAATTTTAAGTTTTAGTATTTTACATATCTTATTGTTATTTTCATTATTGTTATTGTTATTCTTATTATATGTATTTTTCTTGTGAGTAGTTTTGGGTTTATGTGTTTTAATTTTTGTTTTAAATAATCTTCATTTAAAAAAAATTAAATTAATTAAAAAAATTAAAAAAATTTTTAAGGGGTGCTCAGGCTAAAGATTGCCGAGTCGTGAGTGCTTTTACATTATCACGACTCGACAAGATCACTTAAAGGTTGCCGAGTCGTGAGTGTTTTTCCACTGTCATGACTTGGCAACAGGAATCTTTCTGGTACCGAGTCGTGAGTCCCCACTTTTGCACAATATTTGTCTTTGTCGAGTGCAACAATTTCCAACTTCTGCACATTATTTTGTCTTTAACAAGTGCATCATTTCCAACTTCTGCACATTATTCTTTTCTTCTTTGTTTATACATACACAATTATTATACATTTCTTACACAATTCATTTCCTCCTTTCATTTAAACATTTAAAATTTTTTTCTTCATCGAGTGTATCACTTCTCTTTTCTTTATTTTTCAATTTATTTCTTCTCTTTTATACAATATCATCTTCACTTCGTCTTCTTTACATTTTATTCTTTCTACACTTCCATTTTCTCTTCATTTGCATTTTCTCTACTCATTTCTTTTACTTTTTGTCTACATCTTCATTTTCTCTATACATTTGCACCATCTCCTATCTTTTGTTTATTGTTCTTTGCACATTTTCTTTATCTTTATCATTATGAAGAAAGCTTCGTCATCTTCTAAGGGTAAAGGCAAAGGCAAAGCCGTTGTACAACAAGAGGAGGAGAACCCACCACGTGATATAGCTGGAAGGTATGCCGCCCCTTTTCCTATTTTCCATGAATTTGAGGGGGATAGATATGTTCAATATTTAACTCGCGATGTTGTTGGTTCTAAATTTTTGCCTAAGACTATTATTGAAAAAATGGGCATGACTAAAATTATGGATAAATTGTTGAAATCAATTGGACTTAAGAAATTTGTTGAAATGGAATATGATTCTTACATGCCATTGAAACAAGAATTTTATTGTTCTTTCGTTACAAGTGATAAGAATATGCATTATCTAGAATTTTGATTGTTAGGTAAAACTTATCAATTGAATCATCAATTCATGCAAAATGTGTTTGATTTTTCTAAAGATGGTGAGCGACAAATTACAGATGATTTTAAGGCTAGCCAATTTTGGGCAATCTTGACGGATTTTCCTCCACATTTTGATTCTAGAAAAGGCACGACTATGTTTATCAAAGATCACAAATTTTGGCTTTTACATAAAATACTTGCATGTCTTCTTTTTGGCAAATCGGAAGGCAATCAAGTCTCTGTCCAAGAATTATTTTTGATGTGGTGCATTCATAAAAAAAACCAATTTGTTGGACTTATTGGCTTATGAATCAATTGCTTGCTTGTTCTACTGCATCTTCGGGTCCTTTGACTCATGGTCATATGATTACTCAAATTGCTATTGCCTGTGGTGTTTCACAATCTTCTTTGTCAAGTATGAGATATGCAGGGATGATCCATTTTACTAAGTAAACCTATACTCGTGGAGAAGTTATTGATGTTCATTGTAACGTCAAGCATGCCCACGAACATTCTTATTGGATCAAACGAAATCAAACTCCATAAATGGTACAAGTGGAGGAGGAAAGTGAGGAAGCAAGTGATGATCATGCACATAATGCTAGTAGGGAGGGTGTTGCATAACCATAACACACTTCCGGACATGTGGAGAAGGGTGGAGGCATTTCTCGTATTCCTAGTGACTTGGCTTTGTGGCAGCAAGTTCTTGATGGTCAACAAGTAATGATGCAACAAATGGAGCAATTTAATGTTAGAAAAAATCATACGGAGCGTTGGAAAAGGTGTATGTCTCACAAGATTGACCATTTAATTGAGCATAGTGGGTATCAAATTGATTCCCCACCACCATCTCCGCACCAAGATTAAGGGAGTTTTTCTAATCCTTTCCTCCTCACTTATATTTTTTTTGCTTGTCTTTATTATGCTTACATGTATACATTGGGGACAATATGCTTTTAAGTGTGGGGGAGTTTAGGGTTAGTATGTTTTATGTTTAACGTGTTTATTTATGTTGTTATGTTTATATTTATGTATGTTGCATTTTTCTTTATGTAAGTATTGCACTTTTAAATTACTATGCTAGGTTGCATTAGAAATAATTGTTGATTTCATCTTTATACTCCTTTCTATTTTGTAATGGTTTTTTTCTAATTTGGTTCATGCATATATTAAGTTGTAGAGACACTTTGAATTTTGATAGAAAGTCTACTTCACTTGCTTTATGTGCCATGAATATGGACAAGAGTGTGTAGATTTTGTAAATCATTTGCCTTGTTTTATTACCTTTAAAATCTTTAATCACTTAAATTGTTTAATTTGGATTAATGAATTAAGCTCAAGTTTTAGGGAAATTATTTATTTTTCTTAAAGAGGAACTTATCCATGATACACACTAGTAATTACTCAATAAAGGATGAGGACCTAGATTTTTTTAAAAAAAGAGCGAGACGGAGCGTAAAACGCACTAATTTTTTTATTAAACAAAAACAACACAACAAATTTGATTATGTTATGGATTCTGAGTAAATCGTGTGCATTTGTGTTTGCTCCTCAATTGCATTCATTTGGAAAGGATTCCTACTGCATGTTCAAGTAATGTTGTATGGTCTAAAAATGCCTCGAGAATTAATTGCTAGTGTGTATGTGCTTGTATAGATGTGCCCTAGGGCCATAATGTATGTAAACATTGTATAATAATCCCTTTGGCAATAATATATTCTTTTAGATAAAGTGTTTGTTTATTTGAATATTTACCTTTAGTATTATGTTAAATGAGTTTATTATCAAGAGTTGATAATATGA
>CATIWO010014130.1:0-16330 GCA_949673435.1 Macaranga tanarius | reverse complement strand
TATAGTTATTTTAAAAAGTTGAGACACTTGATTGAACAAAAAAATTGTTGAGACACCAAAATAGCAAAAATAGAAAAGTTGAGACACCAAAATAGTAAAAATAGAAAAGTTGAGACACTTGATTGAACAAAAAAATTGTTGAGATACCAAAATAGCAAAAATAGAAAAGTTTAGACACCAAAAATATAGTTATCCCTTGAATAAATAAAATTAACTTTTGGATAAAGACTAACCTTGACACAAATGGTAACTGATTGGGCCTAGATATCTATACATGAAAAGAAAACACTTAACTTTTACTCTTTGTAGTTAATGATTGAATCTAGGCTTCTTAAATCTCAGGTCCATGACCACATTTTACGGGCCTAAAACCATTTTTTTTAAACCTTCATCTTTAGCCACTCTTCTTCTTTTATCTCATACCATCTTCTTCCTCTTAACCCTAAAAATACCAAACTGCTGCCAGTAACCCATGTTCTCACCCAAGCCATCGAGAAGCCAAATGGGAAAGAGATCAACTACCTCATTATTGGGAAGTTCCGAAAGAGTGAAAAAGAAGACTAAATCAGAAGTAAGAGATAAGAAATCAAAGAAAATGAAAGAGACCGAAGAGAAAAGGAAAATGGAGAAAGTTATGGATGAAAAGAAAAAGGCAAAGGGCAGAGTTGAAGCTCTCCAACAACTGATTCATTCTTCCAAAGTTCTTCGATTGGAATTATTTCAAGACTGAAGAATACTCATTTCGGGGTTGGTTTAAAGTTCAAAAATGGGTGGAGTTTATGAAAATAAAAATCGTGGTCTATGAAAGATTGGTGAGACAATTATATGGGTCGGTTCGACCCGTGAATGAAGAGAAAATCAAAGTGGTCTTGAATGGTAAAAGCTACACCATTACTCTTGATGATCTTACTCGGGCTTATAACATAACAAATAAAGGGTCAAGAATCTCTAAAAAGCCCGACTTGAAGAAGGTTGATGATTATAATGAAATGCATTTTAAGAGAGAGGTGACTGAAAATCCTAAAATGGCTAAAAATGAGACTGTGAGTTCAGCCACCTTGAAGACCGATCTCAAAATAGCCCACCGGTTCATCACTCATTTCATTACACCCAAGGCTGGAAGTTACGATTATGTAAGTACCTTGGAACTTTGCTTGATGTGGCATTTAATAAATGAGATTAGGTTTGATCTTTGCTATCTTATGATGGGGTTCATGGCTAGTATTACCAAAGTAAAAGGCTTGCCTTATGCTATGCTTCTTACTCCACTTTTTGGGTATCTTAAGATTGATTTGGAAAATGAAATGTTTGTGAATGTTGGAGACTTTGATAAGATTTCCAAGATTTTTTTTGAAGACCAAGAGGGTCAAGTTGGAGAAGAAGAAAGCAAAAAACAGTGATGAAGAAAGTAGTCAAGAGAAATCTGTTGCTAGTAAGAGCTCTACCAAGTCTGAAGAAGAATCAAATTCTGCTGCCTCAATGGAAACTGGTGACAGTAGTTCCAAAGAGAAATCAGCTTCTGAAAATTCCAGCTTCGGAAATCAGCTTTAAAAATCAGCTCCATAAAAGAAATCAGTCTCAAAAATTTAAAAGGAAAGTGCAGAGAAAGTAGCCAGCAGTGATGCTAAGCCACTGTTCAACTTGGCCATGGTAGTGGATGAGCTGGATATATCCATACACAATGAAGCTAATATTCAGCCAAGATCAGCTCAGCTGGCAGCCAAAGAAATACTGATTCGGTCAGTCACAGCTTCATTTGAGGACTTTCTTCACAGATTTTGTGAATCAGCAGCAAACTCATATGATCAGCGGCCAAAGTGATGACATAGACATTAGGAAGTCAGCACTGCATACATCGAACAGTCAGTCACGTGAGCATCAAGTCAGTAATGAGTAAGCATATCATAGCAGTATGGATATCTGGCAGTCAAGCAGACCACAAGAGTTAATCATCAGCATGATTTTGTAACCACCCAGCTAGATTGAAAACTCTCAGAAAAAGAGCGATCTAGGCAAAAGAGGGAAGATAAAAAAATAAATAAAAAAATAAAAGACCCAGCTAGGTTTGAAAACTCTCAGAAAGAGAGCGGCCTAGGTAAAAGAGGGAATATAAGAATAAAAGTGGTTGCAATCTCAAGCTGGGGGGCAAACAAGTGGACTTCAAGGGTAGCAGAATCTTACTGGGGGGCAACTGAAGTGTTTCCTTCACATTAAGCATAATCATAATAGTCCTGCAACAAGCAAGTAGTCTGAGACCGGAATCAAGCCAAGAGGCATTTATTGTGTCCTTATCCTAATATAACCATAGAGGGTCTCGGGTTTTATTTTCGATAATTCTGGTATCAATGGCAGTCTATGATGGACTCAGCTTTCAAATTTGGATTCTATGATAAAAGAGGAAAACCAATTTCCCAAGATAAGCTCTAAATGGAAGAGACATTTGACCAGTCGCTTGTTTTGTAAAACTTACTTTTGAATCTCATGCATACATACATCTCAATGTGTTTGTTAAACTTATTTTCACAAGCCTTTTTTGGAGCATACAATCATACATGCATCAGCTCAGTTATCTGTTGACAATTATTTTTTTGAAAAAGAAAAAAAAATATTCTGTCTGATGCCCGAAGCGGCTATACGGCTCAATTCACTCTTTTTTTTTTCACCTGACGCCCGAAGTGGCTATATGGCTCAACTCATTTGTTTCTTTCGTTTTACATGATATCGATGGTGGTTTCATTTTGCATGACATCGGTGGTGGTGTCATTTGTTTCATTTTGCATGACATCGGTGGTGGTGTCATTCGTTTTATTTTGCATGGCATCAGTGGTGGTGTCATTTGTTTCTTTCGTTTTACATAATATCGGTGGTGGTTTCATTTTGCATGACATCGGTGGTGGTGTCATTTGTTTCATTTTGTATGACATCGGTGGTGGTGTCATTCGTTTCATTTTGCATGGCATCGGTGGTGGTGTCATTTGTTTCTTTCGTTTCGCATGACATCGGTGGTGGTGTCATTTTGCATGAATCTCCGAATTCACAGATCGAACCTGGTTCAAAATTTGAATCTCAGGATTCACAGACCGAACCTCAGGGTTCATAATTTATCAAATGTCGAGTCTCAGGGCTCAAAATTTGAATCTCCGGATTCACAGATCGAACCTCAAGGTTCAAAATCCGAACCTCAGGGTTCAAAATTCGAATCTCTGGATTCACAAATCGAACCTCTGGGTTCAAAAATCGAATCTCTGGATTCACAAATCGAACCTCTGGGTTCAAAATCGAATCTCTAGATTCACAAATCGAACCTCTGGGTTCAAAATTCGAGTCTCCAGATTCACAGATTCATGCGTGTTATTTTTTGAAAATACCGATTTTAAAATTTGCTTTTAACCAGTTTTTTCAAAAACCAAGGGGACAAACTGTGGACACATGGTCTGGCCCGACCCACGAGGCCAAAGCCCAATGATGAAAATGATAGAAAGTTTGGCTCAGCAAAGGAATTGGATTCTAGCCCATTTATGAGAAACTCAATTGAACCAAACCTATTAGACCAGACCCATCAAACCAAATCCATCAGACCAGCCCAAACCAAATATAAGCCCATCAAAGCCCATTTTTCTCAAAGAGGCGCACGCCTCTTTGATATTTATAATTAATTTTAGATTTAATTTTTATTTTTAATGTAGTTGTGATTTAATTATTGGTTATTTTTATCTTGTACTAACTTTTATATTTTTTATAGGTTATTTGTTTTTTGGAATATTTAACTTATGATTTATATTGCAGACTAAATTTAATATTTATTTTAGGTTGTTTTAATTTGTAATTTTTTATTTATTTTGCATGTAATTGGGTTGTAACTCATTTCTCCTCCCTTCTTTCTTTGTGTGTGCTTTTAATTTTTGTTGCAGGCTTAAATATTAGGTAGCCCACGAGCTATTTTATTTATTTAAGTTGTTATTCATTTTTATTTATTCTGCATGTAAAAGGGTTGTAACTCATTTCTCATCCCTCCTTTCTTTGTGTTTGTTTTTAATTTTAGTTGTTTTATTTTAGATTATCATGTTGATGGTGTATGGATGTATGAAATATGGACCCACTTGCATGGAAATGGACTTAATAATCAAACTTGGACTTAATTGTAAAATTTAAAAATTGTTTGGATCAAAACAACTATTCACATATAATTAAAGGATAATTAAGTAATTAAAAATAATAAAACGTGAAATACAAATGGAGGCCGATCACAAGGTCGGGTGGGCCGTACCGAAGCCCATACCCAGTTTTCGGACCCAATATCTGAGGACGGCTGTTGGGTATCTTCCGTGGAATCCAGTTGCTGTAAAGTGTCCCGAATTTCACCCGGGTGGTGACTCTCATCTTCGATCCAAGCCCAAAAGGCTTGTGTTTGTATTTCCTAGAGGGCTTTGAGCCCACACAGTGTCGTGGTCGCCGAACACTTGAGCGCGCACTGAACCCCGCCGCCTACACATACTACTACTAAAAGGATTTTAAGAATTGTTAATTTTTATATTAATTTAACAAAATGATAATATTGAACTAGAAAAATAGATTAATTATTAGCATCATATATTTAACATTTTTTAGGAAATAAATGAATCTTTTATTAATTGAAAATAAAAAAATATTTTAATTAATAAAAAATATAAATAAAGTACAATTAAAAAGTATTGAAATAAACTCTCACTTAAAATATGAAATCATTCGTCACTATATTCTTCAATCGCATTTATAAATCTATTTTGATTTGCAATTTTGCGATTCATTTAATGATTTTTACGTTCTACTTCATGGCATTGATTAGCTATAAATGGACTCTATGGTTTTTAATTGAGTTTAATTATAGAAATATTGACAAAAACTTTATAATAGAGAGAACCATAAACTCCATAAAGGATAACTAACTAAATCCCATAAAGGGATTAAGAACTTCATAAATAAATATTTAAATTTTTTTTAAAAAATAGATTAGAAATATGGATTTATTTAATAGAAATAAATAAAAAAATAAATAAGAATAAAAAAAATGAAGACACCACTAATCTAAGAGATGACCAACGTTTGTTATAGACGAAAATATTTGATAAAGAAACTTAGAAAAAAAGAGAGAAAAAAGACAGCTAGAGTTTTAACAAAATTGAAATTTTATATTTAACATTTAATGTTATTTCACTAATATATTAGTTTTTATAAGAAATTAATATTTTTTAACATTATATTAAATATAATGTGAAAATTAATATTTTACATATGCTCGGTAATGATGTTGTTTTATTGTATTTTATCATGTAAAATATTATATGTTAATAATTTTTTATAGGCTTAATACATAACCAGTCCCCTGAACTTGACAGCTTTTTTCATTTTGGTACATCAACTTACGATTTTGTCATTTCAACACCTGAACTTACCGTTTTTTTGCCTAAAATACACTAATCTAATGACATAATACATCTACCACCCTCAGTATTTGCCACTTTTTGTCAGTTTGACACCTCTACCTACAGATTTTGGTCAGTTAAATACCTAAACGTGTCACATGTTGATTCGCTAATGGGCTTAATACATACCCAGCCCTTTGAACTTGCCAGCTTTTTTCATTTTGGCACCTCAACTTATAATTTTACCATTTCAACACCTGAACTTGCCGCTTTTTGCTTAAAATACACTAATCTAATGATATAATATATCTACCACCCCCGTACTTACCACTTTTTGTCAATTTTACATCTCTACTTGCAGATTTTGGTCAGTTAAATACCTCTACGTGTCACATGCTGATTCGCTAATATGATGACAAATGTTTAAAAATTACATTTTAGGCAAGTTCAGGTGTTGAAATGACAAAAGAGTAAGTTGAGATGTCAAAGTGAAAAAAGCTGATAAGTTCATGGGGCTGTGTATGCATTATGCCTTTACTAATGTGATGACCGGAATTTAAAAATTACATTTTAGGCAAGTTCAGGTGTTGAAATGGCAAAAGCGTGAGTTGAGGTGTCAAAGTGAAAAAAAACTGCCAAATTCAGGGGACTGTGTATGCATTATACCTTTTTATATTAAGTACTAAATATTATATGTTAATAATTTTTTTAGTATGTTTTAACTTCAATTCGACTTTAAATATGTGATTTTTCATCTATACTGATTATGAGATCGGATTATCGGATTAATTTTAACAATCACACTGGTTAAGAAACAGGTGTCTATCTTAATTGAACGAATTAAAAGTCAAATATTAATATTTTTTAATTAATTTACTCATAATAATTAACATCAAAACAATTAAATTTTTTAGACAATCCCAATAAAAAGGCATACCTTCTTTAGATTTAGTTTAAAATTAAGTGCATCACTTTAATTAAGCCAGAATTAAGTAGATATACACGAGTCAGTACTAAAACTAGGAATGTGCAATTGGTACCGAACTGATTGATTTTTTAGTTTTTAAAAACAAATTATTTAAAAAAATTAAAAAAAAAAAAGGAAAAAAAGAATTTTCGGGGTTTAAACTTAGGATCTTATAGACCAAAATAGATGTATTTTTCTAGAATATTTGAATATTATATATATAAATTAAAAAATTCAATTAATTTAGTTAATTCAGTTTTAACCAATTTTTTGGTTTTGAAAAAACTCAAACCAGCCTGAATCAAAAATGTCAGTTTTTGGTTTAGTTATGCTCACCTTGACTAAAACCTTTCCTCGATAAATAGATTTAGGTAAAAATGATCAAAATTTAAGCAATTTTTCTTCTTTTAATTATTGAACAAAGCCATATAAAAACAAAAGGGGAAACCTTTTGCTACATAATTGAAGAGTAATCTCAAGATTTAATTCTTTAGAAACTTAGCTAAGTCTTTGTCTTACAAAGGCATGAAAGTTTGGATAAGAAAAAGAGAGATTTGGAGGGGAAGTGAATAGAAAACAAAATATTTCTTCATGTTTCTTGTCAGAGGCCGGCCAATGTTTATCAATTTCCAACTTTTTTTTTTTCAAAAAAATAAAAATAAAAAAAAGAATCCCAACTTTTCAAGGTATTGTGGGAGTGGAGTTTTCAAGAAATTGAAATTCCACATGAACAATTTTACCCTTTAACAACCAATATCATATTGCCATGTCATCACACCAGCCAAACTCAATGCTGCATTTAAATGGCAAATCTCAAATAGCTGACTAGGACTAAATACCAACGAGTGTACCAAAATTCTATACAACCAAATAGATGTGAAAATTCTATTCTTGTCTGCACCGAAAATAATACATCCAATAATTAATTTTAAAAATTAGTGTATATTGTATATTTAATTAATAAAAATATAATATATATATATTATATAAATTAAATACGACATATTTAGGATAAATAATTATTTTTTTTCAAATAAAAGAGAGAAGCATCAAAATCTGATAGTGTAGTGTAGCTGTGTCGTGTGTGTAAAAGGAAAGAAAAAGAAAATCTCAAGGCCACAAAAACTTGTGGCTGAGAAACAAAATATAATGCTGACATGGCATCCACTTCTCTTTTTAACGAGATCAAATACTCAAACACCAAACTCCCTTCCTATGCCACTTCGCCAACAAAGATTTCTCTCGCGCGTTTTTTCTCTCTCCCCTGTTTGTTTACCCAGAAAATAACAAGGAAAAATGCAAGAAAATTTTACTAGAGACCCTGCCATTAAACTCTTCGGCAAGAAAATACCTTTATCCACCGACTTTGACCCTCCGGTGATCCTCGGCGACCACTTGGACAGAGTAGCAGTGGAAGAAGAAGAAGGAGATGTGAAAGCAGAGAAGGTACTGATCTCCATAAAGAGATTGTGAGAGAGTGTGTTATTTCGAAATTTGAAGATTACCCATTTGTTAATTTACTAAAAGAGCTAATGGGTTGGATTTGATTTCTTTGTTTGAAGCTTCCTTAATTTGATTTGATTTTTTTTTTTCCTTTAACTGTGATGGTAAGCTGCAAAGTTGCAGTTTCGTTCCATTTTTGAAGTTCATATTCTTTCTACAAAGTTGTCGGTTTTTTTTTTTTTTTTTTTTTTTTTGAATTCAAAAGCCTTTTACTTCACTTTCCCAGATTTGGTTTTACTGTTTGGAAGCTGAGAAAAAGTCAGAAAGGACAAGAAAAGAAATTTCTGATCTTTTTACTCTGTAAATAGGAAACTTTTGAAATTTCAGATTAGCAATCTGAATTTGCTTTTTCTTTTTATGTTCTACAATCCAAGTAAAAATTTCATTTGTCATATTAAGTTTATCCTCTCAATCAAATTTTTTACCATCAATGCAAATTTTTTCTTTTTCATTTAGCCACAGATTTACTACAGCTGTCATGCAACCTTAAATTGTTAATTTTTTAATGTTTGATTTTGAATTATGCTTTTCCAGATGTCAATTGAAAACAGCTACTATTATTCTTCTATTTGTTCTTTTTTGTTTGAGGATTGTTTTCAGTTTTGATCCTGATAGCCAATTCTTTAATTAGTTTTAAAGGGCTTTAAATTTCATTGATTCATTTCCTATTGCTACCTGACACGAGGTTTTTTTTTAAAAAAAACCAGAAATTTAATGGCAGATTCTGCTTCTTGTCTAACCAGAAATTTTGAAATGTTAATTTTTACAGTCATAGTTTTTGTACACATCTGTTTCTTTGTTGCTCAATTGACTGAATTTCTAGAACTTTCTTGGTGTTCACAAAACCTCAACTTATAATATTGGTCTTGTCAATAACACCTCAACATTTGCCAGCCTTTACTAAAAGACCAAAAAAAGTTTATAATATTGGTCTTCAGTTCATGTTATGTTCTTGCAGAAAATTTCTGATCAACTTGAGATATATTCACAGAATGTAATTAATTAACAAACTATTATAAATTTCAGGAATTTTCAGCTGGAAAAGACCCTGAAGCTAATGAACAAGATGATGATGCTGCTGTAATTCAGGATACAGAAGAATCTGCAGATCAAGAGACATTAGCAGAAACTAATGTTAACCCCAAAACACCAACTATTAATGAAGAATCTGCCAAACCAAAGAATTTTAAAACACAGAAAGAGCAGAATGATGGAACAAACACACAAGAGAAAACTCTCAAGAAGCCAGACAAAATTCTTCCTTGCCCACGATGCAATAGCATGGACACTAAATTCTGTTACTACAATAACTACAACATCAATCAACCGAGACATTTCTGCAAGGCCTGTCAAAGATACTGGACTGCTGGTGGTACTATGAGGAATGTTCCTGTTGGAGCAGGACGTCGCAAGAATAAGAACTCTGCATCTCATTATCGTCATATAACCATCTCTGAGGCACTTCAAGCTGCTCATATTGAAGCTCCTAATGGAACTCACAACAATCTTGCACTGAAAACTTGTGGCAGAGTGCTTAGCTTTGGCTTGGATACACCAATATGTGACTCCATGGCTTCTGTGTTGAATATTAGTGATAAAAAGGTTTTGAATGGAGGTCGAAACGGGCTTCATAATTTCGAAGAAAAGAGGATTCCAGTTGCTTGTAAAGGTAGAGATAATAATGTTGGTGATGATTGTTCAAGTGGGTCTTCCGTGACAATCTCGAATTCAATGGAAGAAGGAGGCCGGACTAGTGCACAAGAACCCTTTGTGCATAGCATTAATGGCTTTGTTTCTCCAATTCCATGTCTTCCAGGTGTTCCTTGGCCTTACCCCTGGAATTCTGCGCTGCCTCCTCCAGCTTTTTGTCCTCCACCACCGGGATTTCCCATGCCATTTTATCCTCCATATTGGAACTGCAGTGTCACCAGCGGTTGGAACATCCCTTTGTTCTCTCCACAATCTTCATCTTCATCATCAAGTCAAAAGGCTTCATCAAGTCCTGTTTCTCCTACATTAGGGAAGCATTCAAGGGACGTAGACGTGCTAAAACCGGACGATTTGGAGACAGAAGGGCCAGTAAAGAATAAAAAGGGATGCGTTTTAGTCCCCAAAATTCTACGAATTGATGATCCAAATGAAGCTGCAAAAAGTTCTATATGGGCAACACTTGGAATCAAGAATGAATCTTTTAATGGAGGAGGACTATTCAAGGCACTGCAACCGAAGAGTGATGAAAAGAATCATGTTCCTAAAACATCCTCAGTATTAAGAGCAAACCCTGCTGCCTTGTCTCGATCCATCAACTTTCATGAGAGTACTTAAATGGTGACAAGCAGACCATAGAGCAACGTCAAATTCAGGTCTATCAGTAACAGATTGAAGCACTCATCACGATCCTGCATGGATCATTTTAATCAGTAGCCTCATTGGAAATAAAGTTAGCAATCTAATTGACCAAGGCAGAGGAGAGGATGTGATAAATTTCGGGTTTTTTGGAGGATTTAGGGAAGGTTTAGTGTGACTAATTTTCATCTTGCAGCAGCTGTTTTTTACTTGGTTTGCCGAGTTTTGAGTTCATGTAAATATGCATCTCTCTATATATGTAATATACTGAGCTATAGAAGAATGTAGCAAAACATGTGTACCATAGCTAGATAATGGGGTGTTGCTATAGAAGAATGTAGCAAAACATGTGTACCATAGCTAGATAATGGGGTGTTCTTCTCCACTTTCCTTGCTTCTGTACAATAAGCAGTAACTCAAATCTTTGAGTCCAATTCTTTTTCTGCTGTGTACTTGAGTTGCAGAAAGAAGCATTGATTCATTTTCCCAAAAGTAAGGAGAATTAAGAGATTGGAATTAGATACCAAGAATGCAACATAAAATGTGTAGTGTACAGTGTGCAGATTATTAATATTTAGGACTATTACTTAAAAAAGATTCTACAAGAAAATCATGCATAATTGGAGGATGCCAAAGGCACATAAAGTCGTTTGCATTTAGTGAATAATGCTAAAAGGGACCCATGTGGGGCTAAAGCAGAATAAAATGACCAATCCAAAATATATATAATATTTAGGCCTTTTTCTTTGCAGATAAACTTGAATTTTATCTGCTCAAAAAGTCAAGTAGCTTTCTTTTTCATGCCTAATGGACACAAAAGCAAAGACAAATTGCACAAAAGGGTAATTGCAAATGAAATTCTTTGATATTTCATTTAAAAATTGTGTTCCTCTCTTTTCTTCTTATTTATCTATTTCCTTACTAATTCTAAACAACAAGAATTCATATCTTGAATTAAGCTAAATTGTGATAAATAAAAAAGAAGTGGCCAAGAAAAAAAAAAGAAGAAAAAAACTATGATATATAATTGTAAGGTAAAAAGGATTAAAACAATCTACTAATTGCACCAAGATCATCAACTTGTAGAGTTATTGTCAGCTGCTCTAAAAAATGACAAAAAACAACAAAAAGAGGTTTAATGCATTGATAAGGAAGGTGGATATATGGATTATGACCCCATTAATGTAGTGAAATTGTTTTTTTAAAGAGCATTTAGTGGGTACATCAAAATCTAAGCAACATGTGTCTCTAGTTGATGACCAACAAGGAACATTTAGATATTTTGTTGGTAGCAGCAAATACAGGCCACATTTTATTCATAAGGTGAGTTGTTATGGGGGGACCCAATTACATATACCGCCATGAATACTTTGGCATTTGCTATTCCTTTTGCTTTCTTTTCTTTTTTGCTCTTTTCTTTTTAAGGGGAAAGCAATAGTTCTTTCCTCTCCATCCATATGACCAATTTTTTATTTTTTTATTTTTTTTTTGTCAGAAAGGGAAGGGATAGGGGATATGACCAATTTTTTAGTTTTTTTTTTTTGACCAAGAAGGGGGAGGGGTAGGGGGATATGACCAATTTTTGAGTTGTTTCATCAAGTAACTGCAATATTAATATTATTAATTATGGGTAGTTTCATGTATGCATCATTAAATTGTAGCCATATATAACCTTCTCTGTAGTTTGCCTCTAAAAAATGCTATATTAGAAGAAATTGATTACATCCTCCCATTCCTGCATCACTTCTACCACATAGTAAAAATTTCGATTTTAATTAAAATTTATAAAAAATGCATCCGATAATTATATCTAACTTTTTTTTCTAAGCAGGAAAACTTTAACTCAATATTTAAACTGTCATAATGAAGGACTGTACCACTCTATTTATTAATGGTTGTCACACGTATTTTAACATTTTATACTATGAGAATACTAGTCTTACTGTATGGTTACTAACCCAATAACTTAATCCTTAACGGATTATATGTAAAAGGTCTCATCTAGTAATCTTAAAAATCTTTTCTTCCAAAAAAAGGAGAGAACTATGCGGCACGCCTGTGACTCAAATGGGCTAATATAGAAGCCATCAAACTTGAAAAGGAAACACACTTAATGATAATAGTTATAATGCCATGAAATGAATATGTAAATGATGCATCATGCCACTGATGTGAAAGTTAGAACACAAAGCATTACGTTTTTTAAAATTTCCTGAATGCTTGACTTGAAAGGTAATCTTCCGGTTGTGAATTTATATAAATCAGGCAACTTGTGCATACGAGGAAGGGACCAAAAAAGCCAGCTGAACATAGAATTCATACTGCAAATCATCAACATTGTAAGGTAGATAATGTTGACTCTCATTAAATAAAGATAAAATTTTATTTTTAAAAATTACTTATTTATTTCATTAGCAAAGAGTATTTGAAATGAGTGAGTGACAATTTAGAATTTTTAAGAATGAGAGACAATACTATTCATATCTCTCTAAAAAATACTAATTATTACCCAACATTTTAACTTAAAATAATGAGTGGAGAAAAGTATATGCAACCTTTGACTTTGCCTTTGCCTTAGCCGCGCGTCCACATGCACCCATATGAGTTTCTGAACCTAACATGCTAAAACACTCAAAAAGCTATCAAAATCTATTGCATTGAACTAACTTTCAGGTAGCATTTGAACAGTACCATAAGCAAGTTATATTTCTTATAGTGACTGACACCACATTGCATGGCATCTACCAGCAAGTATACAGAAAATGCCTCCAGTTAATGTAGCATGTTAATTATGCAATTTTATTTAATCAGTTAAATTGCTAGTCTTGAAGCAAAAAAAAAAAAAACACTCAATAGATCTTTCTCTTTAAAAAAAATTTTCTAAAGCATCAAACAAATAATGCAAAATCTGCTAGCAACTATTTTTTTTCCTCAAACCATAATTAATATTTGTTAGCTTTTGTTAAACTAATTGGGAAATATAAAAAGGGTTTAAGTTGAATCTTAACACTTCAGAAAATAATTCCCAAGCTAATATGAGATCTAAAAGTTAAATTTTTTTATAAAACGTGAATTATATAATAAAAATAATTATTTTATAGTAAATTTTCATTAATGTTGATGAATGTAGATGATAAATGCAAAAAGTTAAGATCAAAACTTTCATAATTCTAACAAATGAAAGGATCAATTAAATTGTTTTAATTGATAAGAATTATTAATAATTTTGTAATCGTGGTCAACCATTTTGACTATTAATTAGAGAAAAATAGTAAAAAGAAATAAAAAGCTATTTTGACTCGCAAATTTTCACCACTTCCATGATAACATATTAACATTAAGCCTATACCATTGGTGCACTTCTTGAAGAAAATATGGCCATTAATTAAAGTTGACTTTGTTGAAAAAAAAAAAAAGAAGAAGGAATTCTTGTTATTGGGTCTCTCATTTTCGAGCTCATCCCATTATAACTTAATCCCTTGTTCTAGTGCTTTTTTTATTTTTATGTTTTATGACCTTGATGATATATCAATACACGTTGTGGAGAAATAGACATGTTATTTTCAAAGTCAGTGGCCTTGCTAATGTATTAGTAAAATACCCACTTAAGAGCCCATATGTTTCATGGTCTTTTTAATGTGTATCAACAGTGGGTTCATGGTTGAAAAACTATACCCTAAAAAGGGTCAAGTATAATTATAAGTTAACTTTCAAAGTATAAAAGTTGCAAGAAAGTCAAAAATAGCAAACCCTAAATTTTGATGTTAATGCACCTTTCTTCCAAGGAAATGGCACACCATTTCTTGAATCATAATAATTATGACTTTTCGTGGGACGCGTGTATGGCATCAACGTATTAGCTTCCAATGAGGATGACCAAACTCAGTTTTGTCACTAAATGTTTCTTTTTCAAGCATTACTATGTCTATGTACTGTTCAAACAAAAAGATGAGAGAAAAATTTTGTTGGTATTAATAGATAAAAAAAAGTTGCTCAAAAAGAAGTAGATAGTGCGTGTAAAGCTTTCCCCTTTACAACAAAAAGTAAGAAAAAGAGGAAAATATTTGGAATAAGGTTCGGTTTGACCTTAAACTTTTTTTAAAGATTTAAATTGTTTTTTTTTTTTTACTTTTTTTTTCGTGAATTTACCCCTCAAATTTACAATAAGAGTCAAATTGACTCTAAAAATTTCATTTACACTCTTGTTATCCGAGTTGCAAGTAAAAATCACAATATAAATTACATAAAGACCCCCTAATAGTTTAATTAGTTAACAAATTAGTCTATATATTCGTAAATACTTTTAATGAAAAATGAAAAATGAAAAATTTATTTTTAAAAACATATTATTATTTAAGGCCTAAATTTATTTTAATATATTATATTACTAGATAGTTTATTTATTCGCTAATAATTTTTTAATAATTTTGAAATATTAAAATTTATTTTATTTATCTATAATATTGATTCTTATATTAACACATATAATATCAAAATATTTTAATATTATGTGTCAAAATTTTTGAAGTATTCTAACACTTATAGTAGTAAAATATTTTTTATGATAGTTAACTGTAAATATATAAAAATATATAAATTTAAATAATTTAAATTTATGTGTTTAAATTTAAAAATAATAATATAATCTATTAATATACTAAAAAATTATTATTTTTAAAATAATTAACTATAATATATAATTTTAAAAAATATTAACAATTTTTAACATATAAATAATTTTAATGATTCAAAATAATATTATTTATATGTATATTAACATGCCATACAAATAATGAAATATATCAAAACATTTTGACCATTAATATGAAAATATTTTAAAATTATATGTATTAATATACAAATTAATAATATAATAAATAAAATAAATTTTAATATTTCAAATATTATTAAAAATTATTGGTGAATAAATAATTATCTGATAATATAATATACTATAAATAAATTAAGAGTTTGAATATAATTTTAAAAAATAAATTTTTAATTTTTTTACTAAATATTTTTATAAAAGTATGGACTAATTTGTTAACTACTAAACTATTAAGGAGCTTCTGTAATTTTTATTGTGATATTTGTTTACATCTCATATAATAGGGGTGTAAATAAAATTTTTAGGGTCAATTTGACCTTTATTATAAAATTTAAGGGGTAAATTGACAAAAAAGATAAAAAAAAATGGCAATTTGAACTTTTCCAAAAAATTTAAGAGCTAAGGGCTAAATGGAACTTTATTTCAAAATATTTCTTTCCTTTTATCTCTTTTTTTCACTATATCCATTTACACGTTTGAAAATTCGTCTCGTTCAAATTAACTCATTAAAAATAAATTAAATTTTAACATAGTTTATTAAATTCAAATATGATTCAATTTGATTTGGAATAAATTTTATTTTTAATATAAATATATAACATATAATTTATATGCATTCATATTTTTATATAAAAATATAAAAATATAATATTTTTATTAATTTTGAATATCAAATTTGGAGATCCATAAAAATTGAACTGAATTTTTTTAAAAATTAATACCACGAGTTTGGCCTAAAATCACCGGCCAAGTGAACATGTCTACTTTTATGCGAACGTAAAAATTTTAGTGAAATGCTTTAAAAAAAAAAATTTCTTTTTGCATGTGGCATTGATATTGGCACTCCACACACTTCAGGCGGGTCTTTCTTTTTACCAGTTTTGATATGAATTTTTTTATCATGATTTGGGGGAGCTTGAACTCATATGTTGGCCAAGCATAAATTTGCACATGAACTTGTCCGAGTGACCATCTAATTGTTTAGCTATTGAATTGATAGCATACCAGGAATCAGCAGCAACTGCAACCAAAAGGATATTTGCCTTCAAGTGTTAATAACTAGCCACTGTGTTTTGGGAGGTTGCAACCTCAAAACTTCCAACCCATAAATTTATTTAAGATATTAGTGGAGAAAGATGGCGGGTTTGAAGAGAAGGTTGCATAAATAATAAATAATGCTGATGAACATCTGATTAATTGACGTACAAATTCCTCGGCTATATCTTGAAGTCTGTTTTACAAGTTACTATAGCCAAATTGGTCATTGAATTCGACAACCTCCTG
>CATIWO010014090.1:0-26550 GCA_949673435.1 Macaranga tanarius | reverse complement strand
TGTTGGATTTAAAGAATAAGAGCAAAAAGAAGAATATTTGTGGAGGCTCAATCATTAAAATTTTATTGATCGATGAAGTGCTTAAATACAAAAACTACTCAACAAAAAATCAGAAATAAAAGGCACTAACTAGCTAAACTTTAGCTACTAACAGCTAGAAAAAAATCAAAACAACTTCTAAAATTTGGTCTAGAAATTTGGAGCCTATCTTTGACATATTCAAGTTCACTCAAATTTTTGAATCATCTCTAACAGTTCCTACATGCCCTGCGATCTATTGTGATAATATAGGCGCTATTCAGTTGTGTTCTAATCCCATTTTTCATTCTCGAATGAAACATGTTGCCCTTGACTTTCATTTTATACGGGAACAAGTTCAGAATGGTTCATTGAGAGTTGCACATGTGTCATCAAAGGATCAATTAGCTGATGCTCTTACAAAGCCACTTCCAAGAACACGGTTTCTGGATCTTCGAAGCAAGATTGGACTTCTTTCAAGATGTCCATCTTGAGGGGGCATAATAGAGGATTCTCCTCCTTGTAACTAGGAATTGAATACTTCAAACTTATTTAAATATCACAATCTCAGAACTGTTTAAACTTATTTGAATATCATAATCTCACAGCTGTAACAAATTAGATATTTAGGCAATTTGTTGTACCAATCTGCTGTATATATTTACTACTTGTGTTCAATAATAAATTAAGCTTTTCTATCATTTCCTCTAAAGCTATTTGGGGAAACTGTTGGGCTACAACTTTATAGAAGTGGCCATCCACAGAGAAAGGGATTTCCCTAATAACTACTTCTATCAACTGTCGCAAATTGCGTGACAGGTTCAGGTATTCTGCAAGATAAATTATTGTATGACACATTGAATGCTACCAAGAAGTGTCACTCAGTAAGCTGAGGAGGGATTTCTCCTTGCAGGTTGTTGTGGGAAAGATCCAAGCTCTCAATTTGGTCCAAGTCAGAGAATGTTGGAGGGATTGTTCCTGTCAAGTCCAATTTTAGTACTTGAATGTTGCTAAGGTTGCCCATTTCAAGAGGATTATGGTCTATCAGATTGTTGCAGGAGAGATCAATAGCAGATACATAAGTTAAAATTCTTCCCTCATAAGAATAGGTAATACTCTTGGTTGTGAACTCCATTGATTCTTCCAAAGGAACATGAGATGAAGCATTACCGTCTTATTGCCGATTCCAATTGCTGGTAGATTTTAGACATGGGAGAATATGAGCAGACAGGTTATTCTGAGAAAGATCAATCAATCAAACTTAACTGGTTCAAATGGCATAATTCATCTGGCATTTCACCTGCAAAATTATTATGACTTAGGAGAAGATATCTCAGCATGGAAAATCTTCCAATCCATGTTGGAATGCTTCCAGACATGTTATTATGGCTGAGGTCTAAAACAATCAACTCAGGGCAATCATAGAATGCATCATTGGTCGATCCTTACAGCCTGTTTCTCGACAAGTAAACTTCTCTTATGCTTGGAGGGTTAAAATTAGATGGCAGAGTTCCAGATATATTATTCTGTGACAGAACCAAAATCTCAAGACAAGACATTTCACCCATCCACTGTGGAATTGTCCCAGACAAATTGTTGCTACTAACATTCAACAGTATTAACGAAGAGCTATTCGACATGCTATCCGGGAGGCTACCACTGAATTGATTGCCGACCAATTGTAGATATTGCAAAGCTTTCAAATTGGCATCTTCTGTCAATATTTGACCTTGCAAACTATTGTTTGAAGGAATGAGTTAAAATAGTGATAAACACCCAATGGTTAAGTACTCAGGTACTATTCTAGACAATCTATTGCCAGACAAGTCTAATATCAGCAGTGAGCTCAAATTGCCTATTGATGATGGAATGCTACCACTGAAATCATTTCTAACCAAGCTTTGCACTGTCAGAGAGGGAAAATATGATGCAAATTCTGCTGGAATATAGACATGAAAGTTATTATCTTCCATATCCAGGGTTGACAAGTTCGTACAAAAAAGAGTAGGTGATTGGAGAGTCCCTGAAAGAGAATTGTTGGCAAGAGAAACTGTTGCCAGGTTTGTATTGTTCAGCAACAACCAGAATGGAAAACTTCCTCTAATTTTGAAGTCTACAAGATAAACTTTTTCCAGGTCGTGCTGATAGTACAAGAAATCGGGAAACTCTCCGCCATATCCATGACCAGAAAAACTCAGGAACTTCAGTTGGAACCTCGGAGTCATATGATGCTTTTCTGTTTCTGCATATATCTCAATATCCCATCCCTCTAAATATGCTAGTTTTGAATGGTTGAAGAATAGATCAAATGAACTTGGTATCTGGAAGTTATTTTCTGAAAGACTCAGGTATTGTAGAGATGTCAAGCTTTTAAGAGGAGATAAGATATAGTTCCAGTAAGGTGATTGTAGGAGACATCTAATCATTGAAGGGATGTCAAACTTGCCTGGCAGCAAGGTAGATTACCAGTAAGTCCATTGTAGCTGATATCTAAGTCTTGGAGATGGTTCAATTCGCACAACCCTGAAAATTAGTTCTTTGCAGATTTTATATTGCAATGTATGCGGTCTTATTCTGATGAAACAAAGCTGTCAGGAATTTTACCTTATGTTGCAATGTTGAAGGTATGGTTCCAGTGAGCCTACGTCTGGGTAGTGATAGAGTCTTGAAAAAGGTCATATTTCCAACGGTTTGCAGAAAAATACTCGTTGATAGCTGAACCATTCAGGTACAGATGCTCCAAATTATGGAAACCCGGCAAGCCTATAATGATAAAGTAAGAAATGGTAACGAATTATGTAGGTTTATGCAATGATAAGCCAATGATACTAATGAAAATATGGTGTTGTGAAAGTATCTTGAGCAGGTAGGACGTCAATGCGGTTAATCAAAGACAAAAGTTTAACAGAAGGCAGTAATCTACCATGGCTTTGAAGGAAACTTTAATGGTCAACGGTTCAAAAAACTTAAGAGAGACAACCCATAGTCAATTGGACAAATCCAATCATTTTTTTTTTGAACAGCAATCAAATTTATATATAAAAAAAATTGAACAATGATGAAGTTTTCATTTTCTTGATTACTTATATTACACAACTGAAAAATTAAAATTAAAATTAAAATTGAAAAATTTGACTTATTGGTATTGATGTCATTCAAATTGTAAAATTTATACATATAATTCAAATTCTAGTTATAAGATCAATTAAAAAAAATCAAAATTCATTATTTATAATATCTTTTTTCATTATATTTGGACTAGTAGTAAGTAATTGATTGTAAAATTGATGTCGGAAATTTTTTATTTATTTTTAATCTGGATGAGTGATCTTACCATTGACCTATTTAAAGGTAACCATACCAGTAGACTACTCAACATTGGACAAAGATTTTGGAAACCTTTTATTGATAACAAAAAAAAAAAAAAAAAAAAAAAAAAAATCATTGTTAATCTATACTTGAGTGTATTGGTACCTCTGGCAGCAACAAACTTATTAATCTCATTTCCACTCAAGTCCAGCTGCTGTAGGTTGCTCAAAGCACCCAATCCTGAGAAAATAAGATCATCATTCATGAAACTCAAATTCAGATCATATTGGTTTTATTGTTGCCGATTGGAGATCATGAAATAAATAATTAATATACATTATTGCTGATTCGAGAATATGAAATAATTAATTAATATCTTCTCTCTTTGTTCAATGCAGCATCCTAAAAGCTTGACAAGATTCATATGGCGAAGCTTAGAAATCAATTGCACCTCTGTTTTGAACTCCTCCACCCCTTGTCCTGAGCTCGTAGAAAGTCTTTTGACTGCAATTTCCTGTCCAGGTTGAACCAACCTAATTTCATTCCTGAAAAAAAATGTATCAGTTGGATAATCGAAACTCTGCCATACGATTATTTCTCCTTGCCTCAGGATTAGATCTCCTGAAGCAAGTACTGTTACTACCACAATAGTTTGCAGCCTTACATCTGAAATCTCCATGTTCCCGTCCGACCTCCTAATTGTAAGAAATTGAGACGAATCTATCAGAGGATTGTCTCGATTTGCCACCCAAACTGCTTCTTTGTTGAGTCCTTGAACCAAATTCCTAAACAATGACTGCTCATCTCACTTGAAGCAAAGAAGACTAGTCCAAAGACCCCAGCCTCTCACTGTTTGTGCAAGAAGTTTCCTGATTTAAGGGTGTCTAAGGCATGAGACAGGCAACACAACAAATAAAGCTTGATAGGAAGTTCCAGACCTGTGTTGAACTTGAAAGGCAGATTGAAACTGTGAGAAAAAATTTGAAGGTCAACTCTACTTCGATAAATTTTCGTGTATTGACAAGTCAATGCGCTTACTTATCATTTTCTTGGAAATTTACAGAGTATTAATGGTACTTGAATGTTTGCTTCAGAAAATGGAGATAGCTTCTTGATCTTGCCATCAATACTGATTATGAATATCTTAAAATGTTGACGTTGAAGTAATGGAAGAAACCCCTATCAATATCGTATCGATTATATAATCATACTAGAGCAGTGTTAGTTTTAAATTTATTTTTATGTTGAAAATAAAAATAATTTAGCTAATATAATTGTTACTACAATAAAAACAAATGAGTTGAAAAATATATATTTTAATTTAATAAACAATGGCAGAATTTAAATTTATATAATTAATTTTAAAGATCAAATAGAACTTTTTAATTTTTTTAATTGACGGCAAACTAAGTAGTAGGATATAGTAATTTAAACGGAGTAAAATTCTAAGAATGTTTAAGTTAATTATTAAAAATATAGAGATCTAGCAATATAATAGGTCAAATTTTAGGAATGTTATAACTAATCTTACTTTGAGAGAATGTTTATAAAATTGTTAAATGTGTTTTATTTAGCTTTTAGTTAATAAAAGTTAAAAACTTTAAAAAATAACTTTATATATTTTAGATCATATACGTATTTAAAAATAAATTATATAATTAAAAATTTATAACTAAAGATTAATGTTTTTTTATTAATAGAGATATCATACAAATTAAATAGTAATGAATTGCATGATAGAGAATAATTTTTCCTTCTAAAGGGAATTATATGCCTTTTCTTAAAAGAAATTACCGCTAAACTACCATTTTATAAATAAAATTAGTATTATTTTAATTTAATATTAATAGATAAACAATTTTCATCCACTTAAATTCTGGTAAACAAATTAGAACTTTTAAGATCCTCTTCTAAAAAAAGAAATCATTAATTATAGTTAATAACGCAAATTTAAATAGTAAATTTGACTCAATATTTGCTAACTTTGGTAATAAAGAAAACAATATTTTGGTGTGGGGATTTTTGCACTCCACTTGTTTATAAATATACTACATATTTGACATTTTAGTAATTTAAATGACATGACTATTCTTATTCTTAAATGATTTTTTTATTAGTTAATGCAACATTTTAATTTTTTATATGTGTTTAATTATCTCATGAATTATTTATTTTTTTGAATGTGCAATATATATTGAGTCTTAAATATATATTTAAATTTTTATATTATAAATGAAAAATGTAAAAAATAAAAATCATTAATATTTGCAAATTATCATCTAAAAAATGTGAATAAAATTATACAAGGTCATAAAATAAAATTCTTTATAAAAAATTAATACATTTTTACAAAGTAAAATATATATTTTAAAGAGTTAAAATTTTATAAAAAGTGTAATTAAATAGGATATTTCAAATATTTTAATTATTAAAGAGCTATTACAAGTAGAGAATAATTATATCATTTGAATTTAAAAAGATAACAAAAAAATCAAACATAAATTATCTGTTTGTAATTTTGTATATAACATTTTTATTTTTTTTATAAATTATTTGTTTGAATTTTTTCACTTTTTTTTAATTTATATTACATAATTACTTTCTATTTAAAATAGCTACTTAATAATTAAAAGATTTGAAATATTCTATTTAATCACACTTTTTATAAAAAATTTTACTTTTTAAATTATTTTACTTTGTAAAAAGATATTTATTTTCCAGTAAAAAATTCTATTTCATGAAAAAATCAAATATGTCCTTATTTCTTTTTATAATTTAATATCAATTTTGGTTCTCCAATTATTTATTTTATATTCAAAAATTAATCTTTTTGAAAATAAATAATATATTTAAATTTACATATTAAATATACAATATAAATAAATTTTTAAATATTAACCTATTGTATTGAAGTAAATTTCAAAATACATATTCAAATAATTATAAAAAATTGTATCAAAATCAATAAAAAATTATAACTAAATAACGAAATCCACCGTGCCTAAAATTTTAATCAATAGTCTACATTTTTTAGCTAATAACTTGCAAAAATTAATATTTCTATTATTTAGTTTTTTATTTTTATCTTTTTTTTTGTAATATAAAAAATTTAAATATGTATTTAAAATTAAATATATATTGAAAATTCAAAAAGTAATAAGATAATTAAACATATATATGAAGTTTAAATAATAATGAGCTAAATAAAAGAGTCATTTAAGAGTAAAGATATTTATGTCATTTAGATTACTAAAAAGTCAAATATGGAGTGCATCTATAAACAAATGGAGTGTAAAAATCTCCACCCAAGAAAAAAAAAGAGAAAAATTAGGTACAAAACCAGTACAACAAAAAAGGTTTTTAGAAAAAAAGGAAAAGAAAAGAAAAGAAAGAGAGGAAAATATACAATTTTGAGTAAGTGAGATTATGAAGTTATAACCCCCAATTTGATTTGATTTCTTTAACCAACAATTTGATTTGATTGAACTAATACATACAATAATATTAAAAATTTCATTTATTTGTGGATTTTTTTTAAAAGGAGAATATATTAAAACTTAAGCAATATGACAAACATCATTCAGTACAAGAGGTAGAATATTTAGAGGAGCATCCTCAATAAGAATAGCCTCTTTAGTTAAATTTAAAGCCCTCTTAGCTAGGTGATGTGCAACCTTGTTTCCTCCTCTGGGCACATGACAAAATGATATGGATTGAAAGCATTAGAAAAGTTGTAATATATCTTCCAAAAGTAAGAAATTTGAGGAGTACCCAGCACTTTTAGCTTGAAGTTGTGTAACCAATGTCAAACAGTCAGATTTGACTATAACATGTTGAAAGCGCGACTCCAACACTCAATCCTACCAACTTCCATTTTTCCGCAGTTAGCATTATCTGACTAGAGCTATCATGTAAAATCATTCCATACCCTGTAAATTGTGCATATTGAGACAAGACTGCATCAAAATTCATCTTGACATAGTTTGCTAGAGGAGGAGACCATAGAGAATAAGAAGCCCCTCTATCAATCTGTTGTGTAAAAGAAGTTGGCCTTTTTTATTTATATTTGTTCAATTGGTTAACAGCTTAGGAAGAAACCTGATATGTTGTCATTGAAATGCCTTCATGCACCAACTTATTCCGAACGAACCATATGAAATTCATAGTATGAACCACAGGTTCAATGCAATCTTTAACAATAAAAGAGAAGAGATGTTTCATCCATTTAAAAATTAGGGTTAAAGAAACTGATTCACTCTCAAAGCAATTGGTGAAGAGAGCCAAATAGACCTTGACCATTCAAAATTTTTAAAAACATAAATCACTAACTCTGGAGCATTACCACACATTGGACATGAATTTTGAACAGCGATTCCACAAACAACATGCACATCAACATGAAAAAATGTGGAATTAATATATTTTTTTCACTTTTAATCTATTTTTATGGAATGAATATTGTTTCATAAATTGAACTTGTTATATGCTGATATGAACTATGACGTCATCATTATAGAAATAAAATTTGTCAAATTTTGAACCTTTTGAACCCTCATTGCCAAAAGAATTAAACATGAAAAACTTTTGATTCATTATGAGAATTTGGTATTTGAAAAAATGTGAAGCTTACTTATATTTATTGTGACTATCATTTTATATATACAAAACATATAACTAATTAACCATAAAAAATCTGAAGCTAACTAATGAGATAATACCATCTAATCATAAATTGGTTATAAAAGGAAAAGAAGTACGTATATATAGCTAAAGATAAGTATGTCATCAGCCTTAATCAATTAGCACAAATATAAATAAAGTAATAGTAACATCAGTAACATATATATCATCAGTAGATGCAGCTGCAATAATAGTTGACAATAACTTGAATACTTTATTAGCTCCTCTCAAGTTAAAGTTTACAAGTCTGGATACCCAACTTAACAATAAAAAATTTGAAATGAGAAAGTGGTAATGCTTTGGCAAGACAATCAACCAGTTGATGTTTAGTATTGACTGGTAGAAAATGAATAAAACCTTATTGAACCTTTTGTTGAATGAGATGGTAATCAATTTCAATGTGTTTAATACATTCATGGAATATTAAATTTTTAGCAGTCTTAATAACTAAAAGGTTGTCATAATATAATGGATTTGCACCAAGATCAATATGAAAATCTTAAAGTAAATATTACAACTACTGAGGTTCACAAGTAACTATTGTAAGGGCCCTATATTCTGCTTTAGTTGAAGACTTAAAAATGGTATGTTGCTTCTTTGATTTTTATAAAACTAGTGTTGATCCCAAAAAGACACAATAACTTGTAACAGATCTTAAAGCATCAATGATGTCAACCAAGTTTAAATCAGAGAATGCTTTGAGATAAAGATCATTATGGGAAAGAAAGAAGAGTCACTAGCCTTGTGTACCTTTTAAATACCCTTAAATACGATGGGAACTAGATATATATGCTTGAGTAGGACTATTAAGGAATAACAAAAGATAAATCTGATATATTGCTAGTAAGGTATAGGACTTCACCAATAAGCCTTTGATATATTGTGATATCTAAGATTGAAGGACTACTAATTTTAAATGATTTATGCTTAGGTACCATAGAAGTAGCAACATATTTGGAATCAAGAAAATCATTTTTAATATTATTTTTATTGATACAAATTAATTCTTGAGTGAGCGTGTGTTAGGATGAAAATTAACATAATTATTTAAGATAGTTATGTTTACTTTTTCTTAGTTTTTGTTTGCATTTGTTTGATTATTGCATTACTATCGTTATCTTTGTTGTTTTTATCTTGTTTTTGTGATTTGTAGGTCCTCCTAGGTTTTATGCTTAGAAGTGCATTTGGATGCTTTAGAGTGAAGAATGGTGTATAAAAGGCAAAGGAAGAACAAAGTGGGGCTGTGCCAAATCGTTCCCAAGCTGCTGAGTTGTAACAGAGCCTCCTAGTACCGAGTCAAGCCAAAGTTAGCACAGTGGTGAAGAGTTCCAAAGAGTTTCAACTTTCCAGTTTTGAGCAGTTTTTGTATTTCGTCCATAACTTCCTTTACAGACCTCTACATGAGATGATTCAAGTGTTATTGGAAAGATATACAACTTTCATGAAGAGACTTTTTGGAGATAATGTCATTTTGATGGATAAAAATGCCCTTAAAGTTATTACATTTGCACAGGGTGGTGACTTTTCATTTCAAATGGTGCCTTTCTAATTCAAGACGAATTATAATCACTTGTAACCACCTCTAAGGTCTATATGTATATCATTTATGATCTGGAGAGGTAGAATGGAAGTTCTATTATCATATATTAGAAAGTACATTTTAGTTTAAAGTAGTTTAAGAAGAAACTTTCAAGGAGACAAAGAAGATAGTCAAGGAGGCTATTCAATATCAAGAAACTACTTGGAGGGCATTGGAGATTTCATCAATACATTTTCTATATCTTTTTCTCTTTTCTCTATTTAGTTTCTTGTTATTGTTTGATAATGACTAATATGTATCTTGGCTAATTCCTTATTTATTAGAATTGCAATGATGAATTGATCTTATGAACTACATCTTTATTTCTTTTATGATTCATGAATGATTTGATTTCAATTGAGTGTTTAATTGAGTTATATATGCTTGATCACTATGTGTGACGTGTTAATCAAATGTTCACAATGAGAATTAGGATATTTGGTGGAAATATAATTGAATTACTTAAAAGATAGGAAAGTACTTGGAGACAAGACTTCCACTTTAAAGGATTAAAGAATTGGCATAAAACTTCAGGGTTTTTGTCTATCTCTACAATGTTATGAGAGTGCTTATAGGCTCTAGATGGAAATACTCTTAATTGACAATGAAAGTTGCTTTTAAGGATTATTGGTCACATTCTCTATTCATTGCATGTGTTTATTAATTATTTTAGTTCT
This sequence comes from Macaranga tanarius, assembly GCA_949673435.1. NCBI lineage: Eukaryota > Viridiplantae > Streptophyta > Magnoliopsida > Malpighiales > Euphorbiaceae > Macaranga > Macaranga tanarius. The sequence goes on along the minus strand of CATIWO010014090.1, from coordinate 16,287 downwards.
TTAATTAATTCTGAATTGTGGTTCTAATGAACCTTACTTGAATTTGTTATTAGTATATTTAGGTTAGTTAGTATAATTGATAATTCTTTAGTAATTTTAGAATAGTTAGACCAATTCAACATCTTCTTTTATAACATTTGCCTATCTATCTAAGTATATACTCGGTTAATACAAAATTGTTCAAAATTTCTAAGTGTTCGATATCCTACTTGCTCTATACTTAGTCTTAGAGACCAGGGTATTATATTTGACCCACACCAAATTTTGGCACCGTTGCCAGGGAATTTGTTTAGAATTTTTATTAACTTAGGGTAGAGAAAAGTTATTTTAGGCCTTAATTTTATTTTTTGTTTTTATAATTTTATAATTATTGTTTCATAATTGTTTGATTGTGAAAGGGATTGTTCTTAGGCACTTAGTATCAAGAAAAGGTCTTAAAGTTGATAGAGCAAAGATAGAAATGATTGCCAATTTGCCATCCCTAAAGTGTGTTAAGGACACCACTAACTTTCGGAGGATTGAGGGAGTTTTCCTTTTCCTTTCCTTTCTTTCATGTTTGGGATTCACATTGGGGACAATGTGAATTTTTAAATGTGGGGGAGGGGATATTAGTAGATATTAGTAGTTGTTATTTAATTATGTTTATTATGTTTATATTATTGTGCATGTGTCTTTATGCTTTATTTTGCATTATTTTATCTTTTCCACATTAATAAGTAGTTTCCTTTCTATGTTCATCTTGATTGTGATTGAGGTTTTATCTTTATGCCATGTTAATAATTATCTTTTTATGCTTCATTGGTAGAACTTTAAAGTTTCATTTAGTATAGGTTTTCAGTTTTTCTTTTTATATCTTTTTATTATTTTCAAAGTCTAGAGATTGTTTAGTCAATTTTTAACTATGCTTAAGGCTAGAATGGTAAAGACTTAAGTTTAAGTTTTAAGGATTTAAGTAGCCTTAGGGAAACTATAGCCATAATACAAGTAACTAGCCTTTCAATAATGGATGAGGACACGAAAAAAAATTGAATTGAAAAACTTTTTTGAAAATAAACAAAAGAGAAAATCGATGCTTGTTGATGTGATGCATTTTGAGTAAGTTGTGTGTAAGTGAGTATGCTCTTTAATTACATTTATTCGGAAAAGAATGTGTGACATCACAAGTATTAGTAATAGTAAAAGAAAATTAGCAGGATGGAGTATAAAATGCACCCGTTAAAAAAAAATTAGTGGGATGGAGCATAAAATACACCCACTATACTTAAAAAAGAAAAGAAGAAAATTAGTGGGATGGAGCATAAAATGCACCCACTATACTTAAAAAAAAGAGTGTCTAAAAATTTCATGAGAATTATGAGTTAGTGCGTATGCTTAATCCTTGCCCCATGGCTACTTTTGTTCTTAGAATTCCTAAGTTTGAAGAATGAATATTTTGGCTAGATAGCTTGGTTAGCACCTTAACTTTATATTCTTGATTTTGTTCTTAATATAAATTGAGATAAATTATTAAAATTATTGCTTATGCTATGAAACTTGTTTTCTCTATCATTGTTGAGTATTGAAAGTTTACTTGTTAACTATCTTTTTCTTAACTTCCTTCCATGGTTAAGATGACTTGATAGGATAACTACATCTATTTTGGAGAAAATAAAGTTTTTGTTATTTTCCCACTTGGATCTTTGTTTCTTGCTTGAGGGCAAACAAGGTCTAAGTGTGGGGAAATTTATTAGGATGAAAATTAACATAGTTATTTAGGATAGTTATGTTTACTTTTTCTTAGTTTTTATTTGCATTTGTTTGATTATTTCATTGTTATTGTTATCTTTGTTATTTTTATCTTATTTTTATGATTTATAGGTCCTCTTAGGTTAATTTTATGCTTGGAAGTGTATTTAGATGCCTTAGAGTGAAGAATAGTGTATAAAAAGCAAAAGAAGAATAAAGTGGGGCTGTACCGAGTCATTCCTAAGCTGCTGAGTCATAACAGAGCCTCCTGGTGTCAAGTCAAGCCTAAGTGTGCTAAGTTTCAAAGAGTTGCAACTTTTCAGTTTTGAGCAGGTTTTGTATTTCGGCCATAACTTCCTCTACAGACCTCCAAATGAGATGATTCAAATGGAATTGGAAATATAATTCAAAGGGCTACAACTTTCATGAAGAGATTTTCTAAAGATAACATCATTTTGATGGACAAAAATGCTTTTGAAGTCACTATATCTGCATAGGGTGGTGACTTTTCATTTCAAATGGTGCCTTTCTAATTCAAAACGAATTATAATTACTTGTAACTACCTCTAAGGTCTATATGTACATCATTTATGATCTGGAGAGGTAGAGTGGAAGTTCTATTAGCATATATTAGAAAGTACATTTTAGTTTAAAGTAGTTTAAGAAGAAACTTTCAAGGAGACAAGGAAGATAGTCAAGGAGGCTATTCAACATCAAGAAACTACTTGGAGAGCATTGGAGATTTCATCAACACATTTTCTGTATCTTTTTCTCTTTTCTTTATTTAGTTTCTTATTATTGCTTGATAATGACTAATATGTATCTTGGCTAATTCCTTGTTTATTAGAATTACAAGGATGAATTGATCTTATGAACTATATCTTTATTTTCTTTATAATGCATGAATGATTTGATTTCAATTGAGTGTTTAATTGTGTTATATATGCTTGATCACCATGTATGATGTGTTAATCAAATGTTCACAATGAGAGTTGGGATATTTGGTGGAAATACAATTGAATTACTTAAAGGATAGGAAAGTACTTGGAGACAAGACTTCCACTTTAAAGGATTAAAGAATTGGCATAGAACTTCATGGTTTTTGTCTATCTCTACAATGTCATAAGAGTGCTTGTAGGCTCTAGATGGAAATACCCAATGAGAGTTACTTTTAAGGATTGTTGGTCACATTCTCCATTCATTGCATGTGTTTATTAATTATTTTAGTTCTTTGATGAATTCTGAATTGTGGTTCTAATGAACCTTACTTGAATTTGTTGTTAGTATATTTAGGTTAGGTAGTATAATTTATAATTCTTTAGTAATTTTAGAATAGTTAGAATAATTTAACATCTTCTTTTATGACATTTGCCTCTCCATCTAAGTATCTATTCGGTTAATACAAAATTGCTCCAAATTCCCGACTGTTCGACACCCTACTTGCTCTATACTTAGTCTTAGAGACTAGGGTATTATATTTGACCCACATCAGCATGAGCTACTTCAAGGCTTAGGAAGAGCTTTAAAAGGCTAAGGTCATTGATTTTGAACTAGTCATAGATAAAGTGTTTGATTATTGTGATTTGATTGAGATCATTGATGTTTGTAAAATCCGCAAGTGCACAGAATCATATCAAGTAGTAAATAAGATATCGTCCCACATAGATTATAGATTGAATATTACAATACTAACTATGCTTGTTTGTTTAGACAACACAATAGAGTTTAAATTTCTTTAAAACAAAACTAAAACCAAATCCAACTAAAGTAAAATTCAAATTCAAACAAATATTAAAAGCTAGGGTTTTTATTCTCAATTAAACTATTTCAAATGATTGATTACACAACTAGGTTTATACTAGTTCTAATTCATTTTGAAGGGATCTTAGAAACTATAGATTTTCCTCTTAGATAAACCTATAATTAATTGGAGATTAATTAACACTAAGTTTACCGGCTCTCACTAACCTAATGCCTTTTAATTATAATTTTAAACACAATCTTTAATCAATATTAATCCACTTAATTGTCTCTCAACTAACTAAGTAATCAATAGGTCATTACCTATTCCTACAGAACGTATCTCTCGATTAAGCCTGTAGTATCAATTCAATCTTAGGTTGATCAGTCCTAAAATGACATTAAGCACAACAACAACCAATGAATTAGATCTAACAACCTAACATAATCATAATAAGCACATGGTCAATTCAGAATAAGAACCCTAAAAAGGATTTAGCTACTCATGTTAAAGAGAAAAGAAAACAAACAAGAAATGAAAACCATTCTGAATATAATAACTATTAAATAAAAGAGTGATACAAGAAAAACTCCTTTAAAATAATGTTAGGAAGCTTTGCTCTTCTAAATTTAAGCCAAGTATCACCTCTACTATGAACTAAACTAATGAAAATGTATTTTGAAATAACTAAAAATAAGAACAAGAACAAGTTCCATAACAAAAACAAGAACAAAAACCAAAACAAGAACAACCCTTAAATAACAAGTAAATGGTCCTATTTATAGACTCAAAGACCTAGTGATAAAGGTAATCCAACCCCTTTCAAACTCTATCTAATAAAAAACTAAGAGATAAGTTCCTTTCTGTCTAAACTTCAGTTGAAAACTATCATCTCATTGCCTGCCACATCAGTCAGGTATGGGTGCGTAAGAAATCACATGATGTTGATCCTTTAGTCATACACGGCCGTGCACAATTTTGGCACGGTCGTGCCACCCTGTAACATGCCAAAAATAACTTTTAGACACGACCATGCATAAATGAAGCACGACCATGCACAACCCCAACGTAGATAACTCCTTATCTTGAGTCCTTAGCCTATCCAAACTTCAAGGATTGATCCAATCTTCATCCCAATGCATCCTACAAAACAAAATTCAAAAGAAATTATCTAAAAACAACTAAATCCTAATAATTGAGACAAAATAATAAAACTAACTAAATTAACTAAAAACTAGCTAATAATGCAACTACTAAGCCTAAGATGCAATAAAATAAAGCGATTAAAATAAGTATTTTTCATAAGATGCAATAAAATAGAGTGATTAAAATAAGTATTTTTCATACTCATCAAATACCCCCACATTTGAGCCTTTGCTTGTCCTCAAGCAAAAATAAGAGAACAACCCATTTATACCAAGAACCAACATCATGAGTAGTTCTTAACTTAAGGAACCATCCTACTCTCCCCTTAATATAAAGTTTAAAAACTGAAAATTAAAGTAATAACTCATAACCAAAAACATAACAATTACTAAGTGAATAGCAAACTCCCTTGTTGAATTCATGAAACAGCATGATTAACAACCAAGAAAAATGAAAGTAGGCATAAAACACTAACACTCAAATAGTTCTTTCATTAATAGCACTTAAAAGGCACATAATTTATTCCTTATAATTTTCCTATTATAGTATCCCTCACCTTTTCATATTACTCAATGTGGATACCTCAATAAAGTCCTTTGGATACTCATACCCTTTATAGAGCATTGGAGTACATGCACAAGTGCATTTTATACTCCATCTTGCTTAAGGAACTTATTTATTTTATTTTATTTATTTTTAGATATAGTGCCTATGCATATAAACTACATAAAATATTTAAATCCCTACAAACATCTTTCTCAACTATCAAGCACACCATTTCAATCACTTAATGAAGGAGTAGGTATTAAGTTCATTAAAATTTAAAAATTCTTAATCACAAGTTATTCCTCTAACTTAACAATCCAAACCAAGCATTAAAAGGAGATTAACACACTTACTTAAGAAAAACACACCTAATGATACTAGCTCTTAGCACAAATAGGCTCAAAAACTCAAGTGAAAGGTCTTTTATTCATGCAACAACAAACTAAAATGCAAAACACAAAATAAAAACAAAAAACAGAAAAATAAAAGGGAAAGAAAACTCCCCTAGTCAGATGCATTCGAAGATGAAGTCTCTGGAACGATGATCTCAACAGAAGGTTCCGTTGATGCCTCAGTTCCTTTTCTTTGAGAGATCAACTATTTTAGCTCCTTTACTTCAGCCATCAGATTTTCCATCCTTGCATCTCTTAGGGTCTCATAAACTTCAAACTTAGTGATCACATCTATCATCATGTTACCAAGCCTTTGATCAATTTGATTCGCTACATCCTCTATCTTTTTTTAGACTCTCTTAATACTTTCTTCAAATTTCTTCCTTTTTGCTGCTCTATTCTTTTACTTTGCTTTGGCTTTACCATCCTTTTTATTTACCCTTGCCTTCTTATGAGCTATTGGAGGTTTGACATCTTCTTCCTCCTCTTCACTGACGTCATCAAAATTCTCTACCACCTTTGGTAGAGGAACATATGCATGTCTCAAGGCAGTTTAACGTAGTTGATAGCATCTTCTATTGTCTGCCTCCTCTAGTCTTCTAAAATCTATGATGATCTCAGCTCTAACCAGAAAATCCTCATCAAAGATCTCACGTTCCAATGGTGCAAAAAGGGTGAGCTTCCTTAGTACAAAGTGTATGGCTAGGCCCGTGATAATATGGCCCATAGACATCAATATTTTTTTTCCCTGCACGACAAGCCACATAGAATGAAATACAAGATATGCAATATTCACCCTACGGTTAGTAGCCATGCACCACATCAAGAATAATTCATCAGGTATAACTTTTGTACTCTCATTCCTACCACAGATGGTATGTTCTATGAATTTGTGCATCAATAAATATGAGTGACTATCAATTAGACCACTAACCATAGTATCTCTATGACTTATTCTATCCCTGTAGCACCCTCTAGGCACCACATACATGTATACCAATCATAGGACATAACATGAATAATAAAATTTTTCTTTTTAAATAAGAGATACTTTATATATATATATATATATAAAGACTCAGTTTATACGATTTACATAAATAAGTACATAAGTATTTGAAATCATTATACAAAAGTCTTAGATGCCAAAATGCTGATGCTCATGTGGATGAATGGAGAAGATGTCATAAAGCACACTATTGTCCCACCTGAGCTCGTCTCAAACCAAGCTTTAACAAAATGAAACTTCAAGTAAAGCTAAATACCACCTGAAAACTACAATTGCAAAGGAATGAGCTTGCGACTCAATAAGTAATTATTAAAACAAGATTACAGAGAGTTCTTCTCAAGAACTAATTAGGAACAGTAATAAAAATAAATCAGAATGGTCTACACGGCCGTGTTCCAACCCGTGTTCACTACTGCCCAAATCGTACTTAATGACATGCCCATGTCACGATACATAGTTTGAGACACGGCTAAAGACATGCCCGTGTCTTTACCCGTATATATCTCTGCCAAATTCTACACCACTATACACGACCATGTCTTATACTAAAACAAGCCGTGTTTGCCACACGATTAGAGATACGCCCATATGTCAACCCGTGTTGCTCATCTGTAACACAATTCTGCACTTAATCAAGCAATTCAACAACCAATTTATAATACCATAAGCTGAACAATAATTGTACAAAAGCTAGTATAGATAAAGAGATTTATATCTCGCTAATTACACCCCATCATATATCAACTTCACATTTAACATAATATAATGCATTAATGTATGATTATATTTTCTCACTTTTACTTTCGTTTCCTTTCCATATATCCATGGCCCATTCTCGAGATCTCTTTCAATCTCAAATCTCACATATATGCGCATAAGTAGAATGGCCACATCTGAGATTCTCTACCCCTTCAAATCTCAGATCGTGGAGCTCAATCTCCACCCATATATTTCCCTCACATAATGCAATATGCATGATTTTCAATATTTTCACAACACAATACATTAATAGCATTATACCATACTATACCACCTCAAGTGGTTTTAATATCTCAAAACATAACCACCATACTTATTCATTTTACACACATCACATATTTATACTCAGTCTTACCATTATATTTGGCATTCACAAAATCAAGCATAATCAAGCAATCATAGTTACATAAGAATTACTATAAATAAGCATTGAATTAACAATTACTTACCTAAATACTTCAACTCCTTCTTAAGCAAACCTTTCCTATAGAGCAGGGCCTCCTTCTCCTCTTCCAACTCCTATACATCATCACATACCAATTTTAACAAACAACAATTTAAAAACACAAAGTACACTAAAATGGCTCCAAATTCAAATATACTCTAACACCCACACACTAGTCCAAAAACTCTCAAATTACTACTGGAGTTAGGGTTACTCATCTACTTCAAATTCCAATTAGAATTACTCAATTTGAATAAGTGTAGAATTAATTATGGATTTTACAATCTAATTAACCCAAAATAGAGTATTCAACGAGCACTGAAATGTTCAGCCCTATTTGACCCTTCTAGCAACAAATTTTAGCAAACCTTAAAATATAAAGCTTGTAAAGGACTCTCTGAGATTTCCATAACATTAAAGGTTGCTCAAATATGAGTTGTATAGCTCTAGATATGGCCAAATTACAGAGGGTGAAAAATCAGCCAAAATAGAGCACTAGATTCAACTATACAGATCCTATCCAAACTCAAATAAAAACTCAATTAAAACACAAATCACTTACCAAAAGATGTTGTTGAACTTACGTGGTTATTAATTACAGCTAGAACTCCCCACTTTTCAGCCAAAATAGCTCTCTCTCTGTCTCTCTCTCTCTCTCTCTCACCCTTGTTCTTTTGAAAAAAATGGTGCAACTCACTATTTCTAACTCACACACACCCACATGCAAAACACAAAGTCACCTAAAGGAGAAGAAGAGATCAGATCAAATTTGTGATATTTATTATCAAATATCCACTTTGGTCCTTAATGAATCACTCTTCTCCCAAACTAGCCCTTAAACTTATATTTGTTATAAACAAGCCCTTACTTCCTAGTCCCTTTCTACCATTCTAACACTAATCTCAACTCAAATATAATCCATAATTACGTCATAATTTGGGTGGGTGTTACAATCCCCTTTAGTAATTTTAGCCCAAAACCCAATCATGTTAAATTCAGGGGGAGGGTGGCAAATACCTCATTCAGAAAAACTAAAAATTTCAGTCATGAGATCATAATCAAACTCATATTCTTTTTCAAAGAATCTACATGCAAAAATTCTCTATTTTTCATCTTTGATTTTCAAAGTGGTGTAGAATTCAATGGTCAATTCAAGAAACATATCATATTTCACTATTTTCAACTTAAACTAGCCTAGCCTTTTGCACAACATATTCACAAAATCATGCATTCTAATATCCTTCAAAAATTGATCATCAAAGTATTTAGGCATGTATATGTTTCTCTTGCTAAGAAAAGAGAATCTCTTACCTTCTTCATCTGAGAAAATAGGGAAGAAAGCATTATACTTATCTTTAATATCCATTGGCTTAGGTCTTATATCTGTTGGTGCCTTTCCTTTTGCATTGGACCTTCGGCTATTGCTAAACATGATATTTAAGCTCATTAGGTAGCAGGAAAAATAATTGAAGAGAATATAGATGCAGAGAGAAAAAGTGTAGAGAATGTAGAAGTTCTGAGAATTAAAAACAGTCCTATGCCTATAAAATAATAAAATTTTAAGTTCACAAGGACTAAAAAACCTATGATGAATTTTATTGAAAGATAAAAACCACTATCCTACTTGAATTAAAAATTCTAAAAACACTAAAATAAACAAAATAATAAAATAATAAAATTTAAATTTTCCTCCCCACACTTAAATTATGCAATGTCCTCAATTTATAAAACTAGAAAACAATTTAGAGGTGAGTGACCATCAGATGGCACGGCCTTGCGCGCCGTGCCTGCTTTATGCACATTTTGGCTGAACCAGGTGGCACGGCCGTGGACGATTGTGCCACGGCCGTGCCTGGTTTGAAATTTCGAAACCTGAGACACTTCACAACATGCACGGCCGTGCCTGATTTTAAAAATTGGCACATTAAAATAAAAATAATGCATCCTAGAGCTTCAAATCAACAAGGAAAAGGATGAACATGGTGCATTATTGCCTATATGTTGCACAATTTAAATGACAAGGAAAGGGATTAACACAACCAACTCACATCACATGACATTAATCAAAGAAAATGTAGAGTACAAATACTTTAAACAAAATAAAGTACATAAACACTAACAAAAAACATAAAATATAAAGCAAACACAATACTAAACTAATACAAATACAAAAGCGAACACAAAACACAATTATCCAATCACAACTTCTTGAATCTTCATTGATGTGGTCCTTGATCATGCAGAGGGAATAGAGGTAGAAAGAAGTTTTGAGATTGAAAGTAGGCCATGAGATTTTGATTAAGCATATTGACATTGAACACCATGTAAGCTTGCATTCATTTCGTATGTCATGGAAGTAAGCTCTCCCACATTAGAGTCAATGTCACCCACTTGAAGCTCTAAAGTATCAAGGCGATTCATCACTTGTTGCAAATCACTTTCTTCCTCTTCTTCATCTTGCCTTGCTTGTTGCTGCGGTTGATCATCAATGAGTATACGCACTCCATTTCTTCCTATTTCAACCATACCCATAGCTTCCATCATATGAAGATCAATGAGAGAAGGACTCGGAAGCTTGTCGAAAGGCATATTATTAATGTCAAAGCCCACATAATTTGCAATGCTAAGTACCAAACCACCTATCTTAATTTCTCCCGCTCATTTGGTTGCCACATCTTTGAATTTAGATGCTAACATATGACATACATCCAACTTGAGATTGTTAACCATGCAATATAAAACATTTAATTCCATAGTAGTGACTACGGAATCCCCCTTCTTCCTAGGAAATAAGGAGTGTGACATGACCCTAGAGAGATATTTCAAAGGATGTGAACAAATTTTGGACTCCTTAGCTGACCTAGGTTGATAGAAGACATGTCTTTGGCCATTAATTTCTCTCCAAAATTCATCTCTATCAAAATTGGCATTTATATCTTGATCTTTTTGGAAATGAAAAATATCATTGAGTTCAAATAGACCAATGTTGTGATCTTGGTTGCCTAGCCTAAAGCTTAGCATGGCCTCATTCTCATCAAATTAGAAAGATGATAGAAATTCACATGTAGGCACAACATATGTGGGGTGTTTCATCATCATAAAAGCTTCCCAACCTAACCTAGAGACATACATGTTTACACTATCTAATAAACCCGCTCTTTGAAGGGAGGACACACTCATGTATTTCATGGGCATGAATGTTTTAGCCATTAATTGATTAAACTTGTTCCTTTGCCTCTCATGACCAAATCGAATGTTAGGGGGGTAAGGTCTTACCATTCTTTCTTCTTATTGGTTTGGATTACTTAAGCTTCCTCCACATCTCCTTGGTCTTCTTTGTGCGACCGTCTTCCTTATTGGTTCCCTTTCTATAGTGTTGTTCATAAATTTCAAATTTGGGAAGAAAATGGAGAAGAAAATGTTGAAAGTGTTTAGAAAATGTGAAGGGGAAGAAGTTATGCTTGAGAAATTTGAGAGAAATATGAAAGGATGAGTTAAAAGTATATAGAGAAGAGAATGGAAGGGAGGTTTATATAGAGAGGGTTATGGTTTTGAAAAGAGGAAAATGTGAATTGGGAAGAGAAAAAGGGTATTAGAATTGATTAAAGAACTTGGGAATCGTAAAAGAATTTGGGAATTTGAAAAAAGTCTAGGAAGATGAGAAAGGTTTTGAAACTTATGGGTAGTGGGAAAATATGGGGATTTATGAATTGGGGTTTTGACTAGTTTAGAATTTAAAAAGAATGTGAAATGGTGGATTGGACCTATAGGTGGCACGGCCGTGCATGATTGTGGCATGGCCATGCCTAGTTTAAGCTTCATTTTTCTGTGCCAATTTCAACTAGGCATGGCCATGCTTGAATGTGGCACAGCCGTGCCTGATTCCAATGCATTTTTTCACCTATTTTTGCTTAACCATAACACATAGGTGCGCAACATGTACATTCACACAAAACACATTAAAAATCACCCAAACTCATATGTAACATTCATAATTTTATTCCCATATTAAAAATACTTACCTCTCATCCTTTAGCTTTCCTTCTCTTGTAATTCCTGAATATCCTTCCATGCTTCTTCTCTGAAAAATAAAGTTAAAGAACTTATAATTGGAAATTATAAAACTAAAGACTAAAAGCATTGACAAGAAAAATGAAAAATTAAAAATTAAAAATTAGTTGAGCCCCTAAGAAGCGCTCTTTTAGGTCTATGAGCTTAGACCAAAATGATATTCAGAGCGTTGAATTGGCCGAAAAGGCCAATTGGCGAGAATTCTCCTATATGCCTCAATTGTAGATTTTTAGTCTTTGCCCATTGAATTTGAACTTTTCTCCTTGAGTGTTGCAAACTTCCACAGCTCTATAGGGATAGACATGGCTCACTATAAATGGTCCCGACCATTTACTCTTGAGCTTCTCTAGAAACAATATTAGTTTGGAGTTGAATAGAAACATTCAGTCTTCTTCTTGAAAACTCTTAATCTTTACTTTGGCATCATGCCACTTCTTTGTATGTTCTTTATAAATCCTAGAGTTTTCATATTTCATTTCTTTTAACTCCTTCAATTCACTCAACTGCAAAAGTCTCATTTCAGCTGCTTTCTTACAGTCATAATTCAAAGCCTTGATTGCCCAGTAAACCTTATGCTCAATCTCAATAGGAAAATAACATGTTTTTTCATAGACCAACCTATATGGAGACATTCCAATAGGTGTCTTATAAGCTATTTGGTATGCCCATAAAGCATCATCCAACTTGCTGACCCACTCTTTTCTTGATTTGCCCACTGTTCTCTCAAGAATCCTCTTCAATTCTTTGTTGCTTACTTCTACTTTTCCACTTGTTTGGGGATGGTATGGAGTAGCTATCTTGTGTTTAACCCCATAACGAGATAGCAATGCTTCTATATTTCTATTACAGAAATGTGTTCCTCCATCACTTATGATAGCTCAAGGTATCCCAAACCTAGCAAAGAGTTTTTACAAAAATTTGCAAACTACTATTGCATCATTCACTACACATGCTTGAGCTTCTACTCATTTGGATACATAATCCACACAAACAAGTATGTACTTGTTTCCATCTAAAATAGGAAATGGCCCCATAAAATTAATGCCCCACACATCAAATATTTCTATCTCAAGAATTCCCGATTAGAGTATTTCATCCTTCTTGGAAATGTTGCCACTCCTTTGACATGCATCACAACTGAGTACAAACTTTCTAGCATCATGAAAGAGTGTAGGCCAAAAGAATCATGCTTTAAGAACCTTTACGGTATTCTTTGTGGACCAAAATGACCACCACTGATCATTCCATGACAATGTTACAAAATTGAACCGGTTTCTTCTTCTCCTACACATCTTCTTATCATTCCATCACCGCATAGCTTCCAAAGATATGGCTCATCCCACAAATAGTACTTGGAATCATAAATGAGCTTCTTCCTTTGTTGACTATTGAATTCTTCTAGAAGCTTCCCACTTGAGATGAAATTTGCTATGTCTGCGAACCATGGAGCATTTAGACTTCAGATTGCTAACAACATCTCATCTGGAAAGAGCTCCTGAATGGGTTCTCCCCCTCATCTCCATCTTATTCCAGCTCTAATCTTGAGAGATGATCAGCTACTACATTCTCTGATCCCTTCTTGTCTTTAATTTCAATGTCGAACTCTTGTAAAAGCAATACCCATCATATGAGCCTTAGCTTTGAGTCCTTCTTGTTCAAGAGGTACTTCAATGTTGTATAGTCTGTATACACAATAACTTTAGAACTAAGTAAGTAAGATCAAAATTTATTAAAAGTAAAAATTATTGCTAGCATCTCCTTCTCGGTTGTGGCATAGTTGAGTTGTGCATTATTCAAGGTTCGGCTTGTATAGTAGATGACATAAAGTTTATTCTCCTTCCTTTGGCCAAGTACAGCTCCTATTGCATGATCACTTGCATCACACATCAATTCTAAGGGAAGATTCCAATCGGGTGATACAACTATAGGGGCTGATATCAATGCTTCTTTTAACCTATCAAAAGCCAATTTACAATTATTAGTAAAGTCAAAAGAAGAATCTTTCTCAAGTAATTTACAAAGAGGTTTAGAGATTTTTGAAAAATCCTGGATAAACCGCCGATAGAATCCTGCATGGCCTAGGAAACTTCGAATTCCTTTGACATTTATTGGGTATTGAAGCTTTTCAATGGTTTCCAGTTTAGCTTTGTCCACTTCAATACTTTGTGCTGAAATTTTATGTCCAATAATGACTCCTTCCTCCACCATAAAATGACACTTCTCTCAATTCAGTACCAAGTTTATCTTTTCACACCTTGTCAGAACTTGCTCTAAATTCTCCAAGCATCCTTCAAAAGAACTGCCATAAACTGAGAAGTCATCTATGAATACATTCATAATTTCTTCTACCAAGTATGAGAATATGGCCATTATGCATCTTTGAAATGTTGCCGAAACATTACACAATTCAAATGACATTCTTCTATAAGCAAATGTGCCATAGGGACATATGAATGTCGTTTTCTCTTAATCTTCTAGAGCAATTACAATTTGATTGTAGCCCGAATAACCATCTAAAAAATAGTAGAAAGCATGTCCTGCTATCCTCTCTAACATTTGATCAATAAATGGTAGTGGAAAGTGATCCTTCCTAGTAGCTGAATTTAACTTCCTGTAGTTAATACACACTCTCCATCCAGTCACGACTCTTGTAGAGATCTGCTTACCTTCTTTATTTTCCACCACAGTCATTCCTTCTTTCTTTGGTACGCACTGGATGGGACTTACCCATGAACTATCTGAGATTGGGTAAATAATACCAGCATCTAGCAGCTTAACCACTTCTTTCTTCATCACTTCTTGCATGTTTGGATTTAGCCTCCTTTGCCTTTCAATAGTTGGCTTGAATCCATCTTCCATTAGAATTTTGTGTATGCAATAAGATGGACTTATCCCTCTTATATCCGAAATTTGCTAACTAATTGCTTTTATTCTCCTTTTGAGCATCCTCACAAGCAATTCCTCTTGGTCTTAGGTGAGTTTAGAGGATATGATCACAGGTAAGGTTTGGTTCTTTCCAAGAGAAGTATACCTCAAATGTTAAGGTAAGGATTTCAAATCTACATTTGGTGGTTTTATGGTTGAGGGTGGTATAGGTTCAGTGTTTGGTAATTAGATTTGGGAAAAAAAAGTTTGGTATTTAGGGTAATCTTCCTTTTGGGCAGTTTGTACCTGCATACACTTCTCAATATACTCCAATTTATCATAATTTTCCAACCTCCTTCGTTGGACTTTAATCACACATTCATCCAAAATATCAACTCTAAAGCACAAATCACTATCAGAAGAGTGTTTCATACCTTGATAGATATTGAACTTACAACTTTCCTCACCTACTCTTAGAGTTAGTGTTCCATTAAAAACGTCAATGATTGCCTTGGCAGTGTAGAGAAAAGGCATACCAAGGATCAATGGAACGTCTTCATCTTCCTTAAAGTCAAGAATGACAAAGTTCACTGGAAAAATGAATTTTTCAGCCCTTACTAGCACATTTTATATTATTCCTTCTGGTTCCTTTACTGTTCTATCTGCCAGTTGTAGACGAATATTTATTGGTCTTGGCTCTCCAAGTCCCAATTATCTATAAATAGACAAAGGCATAAGATTAATAGAAGCACCTGAATCACACAAAGATTTTTGAAATGATAAATTTCCAACAGAACATGGAATAGTAAGACTCCTCGGTTGCTTCTTTTTTAAATAAAGTTTATTTGAGATGATTGCACGGTACTCCTTTGTAAGTGTGACTGTCTCAAACTCCTGCAATTTCTTTTTATTGGAAATCAGCTCCTTCAAGAACTTTGCATATTTTGGCATTTGAGCTAGACATTCCACAAAGGCATGTTGATGTGAAGTGTCTTAAATCTTTCCAAAAACTTTGCAAACTATTGATCATGCTTCTTTTTCTTCAACCTTTGCGGATATAGTACTGGAGGTTCATAAGGTTGAATTGGTGTGCTTTCGGCTTAGCTTTATTTTCCTCCTTCACTTTTGGTTCTTTTGGTGTCTTAGCTCTTTCATCATCCTGTTCTTTCTCTCCTGCATTCTTCTTTTCTTCATACTTTATTATTGCTTTAGGGGTTTGGATCTCTGTACCGCTTCTTAAGGTGATAGCCTTTACTTGCTGTTTTAGATTCTTCTCCGTATTGCTCAGTAATGGACCTTGATTCTTTGTTGCTAAAGAATTTGCTAGCTGCCCCATTTGCACTTCTAAATTGTGAATAGAATAAGAGTGATTTCAGATCATTTGCTCCATCCTCTTTTGAGCTTCATCTTGCTAGCTCATCTTTGATGACATCACATCCATGAATTTCTCCATCTTGCTCTCCATTGAAGTTCCAGAGGATGACCTTTTGTCTTGTTGAAATTAAGGTTGAGGTTGCTGCACATTCTGACCTCCAAATCCTAGTGGTGCTTGTGGTCTCCATTGGTTATTTCCTTAATTGCTCCAAGA
>CATIWO010014084.1:0-11042 GCA_949673435.1 Macaranga tanarius | reverse complement strand
TTCAAATTTCATCAAATAAGGGTCCATTTGAAAGTTAATTAATTTATAATTAAAAATTATATTAAATACTTAATTTGTTCAAACTTGAAGTTCAATTAGTTAACTTTTGAAATGTCTAAATAAATTTAAGTTGTTGGTAAACTACATTTAATTTTTTTCTCCAAAATTAATATAAAGTGTCAAATTTTTTTACACGTTCAACAAGTTAATATAAATTTTATTAACACAATTTCTTGTAGTGCATGTAACTTTTCTTCCATAGCCTGCAACCTATCTTGGAATGTAAAAGAATTATAAATGGCATAAAAAGTCATTCATGAGTCGCAAACAATCGTTTCACAACGAAAAATTTAAAATGTTAACGAATGAACAATTAATTGAAAAAATGGTTAATTTTTTTAAAATGAAAATTACAAATGTAATCATAATATACACCCAAAAGAAATAAAATAATTTACTCTATAATAAAACCATATACACAAAACACAATTTGCTTCACAATTGAAAAAATGGTTAGTTTTTTTAATATGAAAATTACAAATATAATCATAATATACACCCAAAAGAAATAAGATAATTTACGCTACCATATAACCATATACACCCAAAAGAAATAAGATAATTTATGCATATGTTCATTGTCTATTATTAATTTCATTGCGTTGATGTTTTGGAATATATGTGATATATATTTTCTAATATTTTATTGTCTAACTTTGGATTATCTTTTTTTAGACCTGAGGCATCCTGCAGGAGGTCGATCAGGTGTAGAGATAGCCGGCAGAGGTCACACTGGAGGACGAGGCACTTCTCAGCGTAGTTCAGCTTCTGCTGCCACTGCGGCGTTGTCATCTAGTGTCGTGGCACCCTCAGCTTCATCTACACATCCCCCACAGCAAGATAACCCATCAGAGGACGAGGACCTAAATCAGCAAGAGGAAGTAGTAGAGCCAACTTATCCTGGGGATCTCACATTTATACAGGTTGATACAGACAGGTACAATTTAAATTCAAGTACACGACTGAAGGGTATTAATGTGATATCAAGCGCAATGGTATGAACATTTTATAAACTTAAATGTGCAAATGTTGTTGAAAACAAAAGTATTTATACAACTCTATGAAGTTGAACAAATTTTTATGTTTGCTACAGTAACTTAAGGTTTAGTTGTTATTTCTCTTTACATAGTGCTTGTAAATAGTATATTTTAGTTTATTAGAGTAGAAAATTGTATTTATTATTTCAATATAATATTATTTTATGTTGTAATATAAATGTAGGAGAGATCAATTAGACCCAAGTGGCATAGTTTCGAGGGTTTGCACCGTCATCTGCAAAAAATGTTGGTTCACAGAAGGGTGGCAGTAGGCAGCACTTACTCAGGAGCAGATTGACTTCTACTGGGAGGAGTTTAAGGTGAATAATCTTTTTTTAACTCAAAATTATTATCAACTTTTTATTATTTCATTTGAACATTGATATGAATATAGTGAGATCATGTTTTAAAACATAACTTAACAGTGTTTTGAGTGTAGAAATTTTTTAGGTGGGATGCTCCTGACGCGCAGATAAAGGTAGTGTGGGCACAACATTGTGCAAGTCAGTATAAAGACAATTTGTGCTCATACAGAATGTCGAACAAATAGGATAGGTCGATATCTGATGATGTGTGGAGAGCTTAGCAAGAAAAATGGTCGTAGTAATCTTATGTTGAAAAACGTACCCAAGCAAGTAAAAATCGACTAAATGAAAAAGCTGGTCCAGGTACAGGTCTTTCGAAGCACACAGTAGGGTTTAGATCTATGCATGACCATGAGCGAGCTATGGTACGTACGAAATATTCAATGTTAAAAATTATATGCAATAAATAGCTAATTAATTTTTGTTTGATAATGCATACTATTGTGACCTATATTAATTATTTCATTATATTCTTCATTTTTATTTATAATAATATAATATATTATTCATTTGTTAAAACCGTAAATAATATGCAGACTTAGCAGAATGGAGTGCGACCAAGCGCATATAAATTGTTCAAGGCCACCCACACCAGCAAATAGAAGCAAATTTATTAATAAGAGATCAGAGACAGCTAATGTAAGTATGAAAATATTTTTACTGGGTATTGTATTATGTTTAGTGTCCACAAATAAATAGTGTACATGTGTAAGTAGTTTTTGCACATATTACATGATATGATAATGTATTTGATTTTTATCATTTGATTTAGGCGCGTTTCGAAGAGATTATGGCTGCCGCTTCACAACCAGCAGAGGACGGAGGAGAGGCACCTGAAGTTGATGAGAACTAGATTTTTCTTCAAACAACTGAAGGAGTACAAAAACAACGAGTCTACGGTATTGGATCATCAGTGTCGACATACTATACGAGCAGTATCCGCACTACCAGTGCGACATCCTCGAGGCAGGACATGTTTCCTTCTTAGGTCGCTTTTGATGATGCGGTTGAGAGGTCTGTGCAGAGTAGATTAGATGTTGTTCGAGCTGAGCTCCGCTCTGAGCTTCACCGTGAGTATGATGACTAGGTTAGCATATTCCGGCATGAGCTAGAGACTTTGACGAGGTGGGCCCACACTTATGCTATGCGACCTCATGTATCTCCTTCTCTACCTTCACACACTGCTCCTTCAGATGCTGAAGGGTGATCTTAGTCCAGATCATACTGCAGATTTAGAGGACCAGTAGGTTTTCACACAGTTTATGTAGTCATCCTAATCTCTTTTTTTATCATCCAGATGCTTTTTAATGCCTTGTAATATGGTTCGATTGGTGAACTCTATTTGCCCGTTGGTTGGGGGATGAGGTACAGAAGTGAACCATAGCTTAATTCAAAGTTTGGAGCAGAATTGTTTAAATTTTGAATTGTCGAACTATTTCCCATTGTCTGTAATAATTGTATATGGGATTCCAAATCTGCATATTATTTCTTTCCAGAAGTGGAATACAAGATTCGCCTTTTTTATTAGCCTACAGGATAGATGCAGTAATCCCAGTCGAAATGAGGTCTCTTTCGTATAGGGTCAGTAAAGACCTAAATGAAATAGAGAATGCAAATGACTACAGAATATCCTTAGATATGCTCGAGGAAAGAAGAAAATAGGCTGCAGCTGTAGCCGAAGCCAAACGCCAACAAGTTGCTCGCTATTACAACAATCAAAAACTTTCCAGGTAGGAGACTTGGTCCTACGAAAAGCAAAAATAGGAAAGGGTAATGCAAGAACTAGAAAGATAGAGCCGAATTAGGAAGGACCATACCAAGTCGTTGAAGCAACCAACAAAGGGGCATATAGACTTGGAGACTTGGAGGGAAATACCATCCCAAGATATTAGAATGTGGAAAGCTTATGGAAATACTACCAGTAAATGTCTATAATGATCGAACTAATAAGTTCTACGATCTATAAATTTTCAATAAATAAGAATTTGGATTGCTCAAAATAGTTTAAAGATGAGTCTCTACACTCGCAAACAAAACGAGTAATAATTACTTGTACGAAATAAAAGACGAGTCCCTGCACTTGCAAAAAAAAAGTAATAATCACTTGTACGAAATAAAAGACAAGTCCCTACACTCGCAAACAAAACGAGTAATAATCACTCATACGAAATAAAAGATGAGTCCCTACACTCACAAACAAAAAGAGTAATAACACTCGTATGAAATAAAAGACGAGTCCCTATACTTGCAAACAAAACGAGTAAATATACTCATACAAAAAATATAAGATGAGCTCCTAAACTCGCAAACAAATCAAGTAACAATAAATGCTTATACTCGTAAACATTATACATACTTGCACAACAAAGAATGAGTGGCAAAACTTAAATAAGTCGCAACACACGAAGACTACTCAAAGCGAATTAGGATATACAAAAGATTATTTAAGTTAAAAAATAAGACAAGTATCTAATACTTGCAAAACTGCAATAGAATTTTACTTGGAGATCAGTACACAACTAAATAACAAAAACAAAAATAAAAAAAGAGATATTTTTCATTAATAGGAAAAGAAGAGTTCAGTACAAAATTACCTTTATAAGGCGAGAAATAAAAAAAAGCTAAAGACAAGCTATTCCTTTGGTGAAGGCGGAATACTACTTCTACCAATCGAAGGATCCCTAGTAAATTTTGAGTAGGAGATTCCGCAGCATGCTCGACATCCTCAGTCTGAATAGATAAATGACCTTCCCGAATAGTAGTCATTGCCTTTTCTTTATGAATTACTTCACTTAAATCCCAAAGAGAGATTTTATGATTAGGGGTAAAATTAATATCGGAATGCTGTAGTGACAATATTCGTTGGCACTCTGATTTTATGGCTTGCACAAAATCGACTGTAAGGCATTGAAAGCCCTTCTTCTCATTCACAGAGGCCTCATTCAATGACAAACTTCTTCCTTATAAATAGCAATTATCTTATCTTGTTTAGTAAGGGTTGAACTCCACCTAAAAATGAAACTTTAGAGATCCATGTTCTCCTTCTTCTCAATCTCTAAACTCAATAGAGCACTGTCTCGTTCAGCTCGCACAGTCTAAAAAATCTCCTTGGCTTTACAGAGATCACTTTCGTGCTCCATAGTGAGCTCGTTCATCTTTTGAACCGTAAGGCTACGCTTACTTTTATGAATAGAGCGAATGTCATCCATTCGCAAAACTCCTTGAATAGCCTGAAAATTAAAAGGCATCAGAATTATGATTGAAATATTTAAAGCACAAAGACATTAGAAAGGAAGTACCTCCATCATACTCAAAATCACTTGACTCTTCAAATCATTCTCATTGATAGCCTCCAACCGAAGCATATTCTTCTTTAGGCAATGGCACTCCGAAAGATGACCCCGAATCAAGGGATTGAAGATGCTTGGATCTCCAATCTTTTACTCTATCCAAGGCACTGGATTAGGACAAGTCTCCAATCTCGGATGTTTAAACTGAATATCCCCTTCCTCAGTAGCGAGTTCGTAAGTCTCTTCCGAATCCCTCGCTTGTTTCTCCTTTTGTTTGTTAGGAGTCTCGGTTTCCATACGAGAGTGAAACCCTATAATCCTCGAAGTTGATTAGTGGAACAACAAGATTGGCAATAGCATGGTTGGTAGTAACTTCAGGAGTTCCATCTATAATATCCACAATATCTTCCATGAAATCAGCAAGAAAATCAACTATCTACACAATAGAAAAGAGAGTTAGATAAATACCTCCGAATTCCAAAACTTCAATTATAATATCATAAAGACCAGCATCAGTAGGATGCTCGTGTCTATACATAAATATGTCAATATAAATGTTGGCAGAAGGCACCAAGATGGAACACTGATAATGAAGATTTGCAAGAAGAGTAAGATCGATCTCCTCTATAAACTCTGACAATCGTCTAATTGATTGGAGTTCGTTTTTCCATGTCACTGGGACTTGTTAAAAACCAGTTTTATGTTCGATGAAGAAAAATTTACTTCTCTAATCTTGACTGATATCATGGAATTTTTTAAATAAGTCAAAACCATGAATACTAGACATCGAATAGGTGAGATCACTTTTCTTTTTTATCAAGGAAAACATATATCAATTCATTTGAACTGTGGGTTCACGACCATGTAAACGAATTAGTTTACAGAAAGCTGTAAGGAACCTATATCCATTTGGATGTAAATGACCTAGAGTGAGATTATAGGCACGAAAGAATAATACCCAAAAAAGATCTAAAGGAAAGCGGAGACCCCCCTCCAATTGGTCTATATAAATAATTATCCTATTCCACTTCCCATCTTTATTAGGGTTGTGGTGAGCCCTAACATGGGATGTGGCTTGATAAAATTTATGTTCAGTAGGAATATTATATTTCTTCCTACACTTTTGAATAACTTCCTTAGGAAGTACTGGAGGGAAGATCTAGTGGAAGCCTAGGAGCCATAACAACAAGAAGATAAATAAAAAAACAAATAAAAGATCAAAAGGAGAAAGAAAGAAGGAAATGACCTTTAAAGCTTCAAAAATAAAAAAATGCAAACCGCCTGAAGAATCTAGAGAGAAGGCAGAGCTCTAGAAAGAGAAGTGATAGAGAGATAAAGTGAAAATGAAAATGACCCAGGAAAGGTTTATAAAGAGGGCAAAAGTTTCACTATTCCTCACATACCCTCGGTAGTTGATATACCAATGTTTCACTAAAGAGAAGGGTATTCAAGAAACAGAGAAAAGGAAGTGACGCCTCGAAAAATGAAAAGACTCGAGCAGTTATACAAACACATGGCAGCTTCATTTAAAAAAAATCTTTTAAGTTCTCGACCAACGGACCTCTTAAGGTCAAAGAAAATGAACCTCATGAGGTCAAAACATACGAACCTCGTGTGGTTAATACAAACGAACCTCATCAAGTCAAAACAAATGAACCTTATCAAGTCAAAGAAAATGAACCTCATGAGGTCAGAACATACGAACCTCATGAGGTCAAAACATACGAACCTCATTTAGTCAAAACATACGAACCTCTCTAGGTTCACTACTTAAGAATGAACCTCTCATGGTTTAAAACATATAAACCTCTCCAGGTTCACTATATATGAAACTCTCATAGTTCAAAATATACGAACCTCTCCAAGTTCACTATATACAAACCTCTCACGGTTTAAAACATACGAACCTCTCAAGGTTCAAAATACACGAACCTCTCAAGGTTCACTATAAACGAACCTTTCATGGTTCCAAATATACGAACCCTCCAAGGTTTACAACATACGAACCTCTCAAGGTTCATAATATACAAATCTCTAATGCTTCCAAATAGACGACCTCCTCAACGGAGGTCTTTAGCTCGCAATTCGTAGAATAAAAGGAATCTAGACTTTAATATGGCGGGAATTATTACCTTCGCTAATTAAAGCTTTTTCAAATATAAATATTCGATACCATGGGGGGAATTTTGATAAATATGAGAATGTCATATCCCTATATCTATGGATTTAAGTCCAAAGAGGACTCTATGTCTACATATAAAATTAATTATCAAAAAGGTTAAAGAGACCTAATTGGTAAGAAATTGGGACTCTCATGATACTAATCCATAGAGGACCAGGTATGTTCTTCTTATGCCTCTATATAAGCTCATATTTCTCATTATGAAACATCTTGAATAATTCTCTCTAACTTAAGCATCGGCGAGCCTAAAGATTAAAGATTCTAGGTTCATCTAGTTTTTTTTTTTTTGCTTGTAGGTACAAAAGATGAGCTCACATTCATCAAGAATTAAGTAATTATATTTAAAAAGATAAGACTAATTAAGTAAATACATTGGAATTATATTTAAATTATGAGAGCTATTTATAAAAAGCTCCAAATTGTAGCTGATGTGAACATAGTTATCCTAAGTTCCTAACATCTATTTATTATTTTAAAAATTAAATTACACATTAATTTATAACAGTTGAAAACTGAACAACTATCAATTCCTTTTATAAGCTATACCAAACACCCCTTTAAACGTATTGGATGAAGAATATGGGCTAATGATATTAGATAATTCTATGTGGGCGAATGAAGACTACTAAATTCTAACACCACGACATGACGCTCATAGTGATATGATAGTAGACTCCAACATCAAGAGTATGGTCCAAGAATATACAAAATACAATTTACAACATCAAGAGTACTTAAATCATTTAACTTTTCTTATCTCTCATTAAGTAATTTAAACATTAATCATATTTAATATTTATTTTTTATTATATATGTTAAATAGAATATTTTAATTTAACATGATAAATATAAAAGGAAAAGAATTAAAAGTTAATTAAGTTCAAAGTCAAAAAAAAATTGACTAAATTTAGTGATATTATCAACTAATCAAACTAACAACATTAAACCCTAAATGTCACTGAGATAGAGATAAAAAAGTCCCTAAATGTGATAGCGGACAAGGCTCATATCAACGGTAAGTTAGCACGTATATTGATTGATCCCAGTGCTACATATTCATTCATATCAATAACTTTCGTGATGCATGATAAACTTACGATAAATGACTTGAATGAACCTGTGGTTATGAGTATACCTATGTGTATGAGTATTGTATGTAAGAATGTGCATAGGAATATTTTGGTAGAAATTGATGGGAGTAAAATGAAATGGAATTTCACACCCCTATACCTTGATGAAATTGATGCTATACTTAGAATAGATAGATTGAGCCATTACTGAGCTAATGTGAATTGCTTTGCTAGGCAAGTAGAGTTGGAAGAAGAAGAGGGAAGGAAGATAATAGTTGTTGGAGAAGATAGGAAGACTCCTATCAAGATAATCTTGATGATAAAGGTTAAAAAATATCTTAGAAAGGGGTATGAAGCTTATCTAGCTTCAGTAGTAGAAGAAAGAAAGGAAGGTGCGAAGTTGAAAGAACTACCAGTAGTACACGAGTTTGAGGACGTGTTTCCTAAAGATTAACTAGGATTACCACCAGAATGGAAAATCAAGTTTGAGATCGAACTTGCACCTGGAACAGCTCTTATATAGCAGACACCGTATAGGATGGCTCTGGCGGAGTTGAAGGAATTAAAGATGCAAATACAGGAACTACTAGATAAAGGATTCATTCGACCGTGTTGTTTGTCAAAAAGAAGGATGGATCTTTTTTGATTGTGTATAGATTATAGATAGCTAAACAAGATCACAATCCGAAATAAATATCCTTTACCCAGGATTGAAGACTTATTCGACCAACTACAAGGAGTGAAAATGTTCTTGAAAATTGACTTGCGCTCTAGTTATCACCAGTTGAGGATCTAGGAATCCGATGTATCAAAGACTGCATTAAGAATGAGATATGGATACTACAAGTTCCTGGTAATGCCGTTCGGACTCACGAATGCACTAGTTGCATTAATGGATTTGATGAATCACGTATTCAAACCGTATTTAGATAAGTTTGTGATCGTATTAATTGATGATATTCTGGTGTACTTGAAGTCAAAAGAGGAACACAAGGAATATCTAAAGATGATATTAGAGATTTTGAGAGCTAAATAGTTATATGTGAAGTTTAGCAAATACAAATTTTGGTTAGATAAAGTTGTGTTTCTTGGGTACGTGATATCGGCTAAAGGAGTATACGTTAATCCTAGCAAAATCACCGCGACTGTCAATTGGGAGCCACCAAGAAATGTAACGAAAATACAAAACTTCCTAGGTTTAGCGGCCTACTATCGATGATTCGTACAAGATTTATCAATTATAGCGTCACTGCTAACAAAATTACTAAGGAAGAATGTAAAGTTCGTGTAAAGTTGAAAGTGTTAACGGAGTTTTAAAATTTTAAAGGAGAAATTGGTTATGGTGCCAATACTAATGCTACCAGTTGAAGAAGGTCATTATATGGTATATAGTGATGCTTCAAAGTAAGGGCTTGGTTGTGTATTAATACAGAATAGAAAGGTAGTAGTGTATGCATCAAGATAATTAAGACCACATGAGCAGAATTATCCCACATATGATCTAGAATTAGCAGCAATGGTGTTCGCATTAAAGATGTGGAGAATTATTTGTACGGAGTTACCTGTCAGATATTCACGGATCATAAAAGTCTGAAGTACGTTTTAACTCAGAATGAGTTAAATTTGAGGCAAAGATGATGGGTGGAGCTATTAAAAGATTATGATTGCATAATTAAATACCACCCAGGAAAAGCTAATGTGGTTGTAGATGCACTGAGTCAGAAATCAAGTGGAAGTTTATATCATACCCATACAACAACGATGCTGTTATTGATTGAGTTATGAAAGCTAAACGTTGAACTTGCGATGGATGCTTCTAGTGGAGTTTTGGCCACCTTGAAAGTAAGGGCGATGTTATTGGAAAAGATAGTAGCAGCTCAATAAGTGGATAAGGAAACAGAAAAACTATGTGAAGATGCAAAAAGTGAAAAAATTAAAGAATTAAAGTATACTGAGGAAAGAGTTTTGAAATTCTAAAATAAATTGTACGTGCCAAATAGACATGAACTGCGACGAGAAATTATGGAAGAAACACATTATTCGACATACGCTATGCATCCAAGAAGCACGAAGATATATAGAACGCTGAAAGAAAATTATTGGTGGAAATGGATGAAATATGATTTAACGGAGTTTGTATCCAAGTGTTTAACGTGTCAACAAGTAAAAGCCAAACATAAACATCCTGCAGGATTATTATAATTCTTACTAATTTCTGAGTAGAACACATTACCATAGATTTCGTAGTAGGACTACCGAAGACCCAACTAGGACATGATGTTGTATAGGTGATTGTGGATCAGTAGACGAAATCAACACATTTCTTACCAGTCAAAGTCAACTACAATTTGAATAAATTGGCCGAGCTTTACGTGAAAGATATCGTGAGACTACATGTAGCCCCATTATCGATCGAATCAGATCGTGACCCCAAATTTACATCGCGATTTTGGCCGAGTCTATAGAAAGCGTTGGGCACTAAACTAAAGTTTAATACAGCCTTTCATCCTCAAACGGACAATCAGTCCGAATGGACCATACAAATTTTAGAATATATGCTTAGGGCTAATGTGTTGGATTTTAGGGGTAACTGGGATAAGTAAATACCATTGATGAAATTTGTTTATAACAACAGCTACCAAAGTAGCATTGATATGGCTCAGTTTGAAGTGCTTTATGAAAGTGTAAAACCCTTTTTTATTGGGAGGAAGCTGGAGAAAGAAAGCTATTAGGTCCAGAATTAGTGCAGATCTGGTGGGTATCGAATCCAACAAAATAAAAATCTACTCTAAAAATAAATATTTGTAGCAAGGGTTGAGTAGAGTCGTTTCCCAAGAGATTGATCAAATTATTAAATCTGAATTTTACTTTTAAAAACAAGAAATTAAAAAGGGGGATTTTGTTTATGGAAAAATAAAATAAAATTAAAACAAAGAAATCATAAGACAGAAAATTAAAAGGATTAAATCAGATATTAAAAACTTCTAGTCAAGGGATATCTTGGTTATGATTCATTCAAATTGATCATCGAATACAAA
>CATIWO010014073.1:0-11381 GCA_949673435.1 Macaranga tanarius | reverse complement strand
ACTTTAAGAGAACTCAAAGAATTGAAAAAAAATAGATTGTCAGACTGAATAAATCATCATGAGGGGCAACGATTTAGCCTATAAGAGGAAAAGATAGTAGTATGAAGTTATGTAATAATTACAGGCAATTGAACAGTATCTCAATGAAGAATGATTATCCGTAATTGAGAAATAAAAGGGGTATTTGATTAATTGAGATATGTTATAGTGCTTTTAAAGATAAAATTGGGACTGGGATATTGGCAATTTTGAATGATAGAATATTTTATTTCAAAATAGTATTTGAAGCTGGAAATGGACGGTATGAATTTTTGATTATGTTGTTTGGAGAAATTAGTATATCAGTGCATCTATGTCATTAACAAACAAGATTCTTCGATAGTATTTGAATCAGTTGTGATTGTCTTTACTTCTATTACTTTCATTTACTTATCAAGCAGAGAAGAACATGAAAAATATTTCTGAATAGTATTGCAGACAATTGTATGTTAAATTCAACAAATGCTGGGAATGGTAGAAAATCATCGGTTTTATACTCTTTAAAGAGTAGCATAGCACCCTTACACTTTTTTGAGGTTGAAATTCCAAAGGAGGAGCTATTCAATAGCTCTTTAATGAGATTGTCTCTTTTCTTCCTTGCTTCATTCAAAGGTTCACTAATTTCTTTCACTTCAACTTTGTGATCTTTCACAAGTTCTTTCTCTTCTAAGGACCTCGGTTTAGATATCTGTAAAGGGAGGGGGGGTCATTTGGGCTACATAATTGCTAATTTTATCAGTAACATCTTTTAAATGGCTAAGAGATATTTTTGAAGATTATTAGATGTGGACAGTTTTTAGAGTTGGATTGTTGAAAGTGAATTAGAATTTATAGAAAAGGAATTATGGTTAGAGTTGGAATGGAGTTGTGATGGTTTATGCATGCATGAACCATAGATACACAGTTCTTCTATTAAATAAGAGCCATTATTCCAAAATTACCCCTCTTATTTCTTCCTTTGTTTTTGATTTTGCATGAATCATGTAGGGAGGGGCATATAATTATACTATCAGCCTATCATGTTACCGAATAAACTGAAATACTGAAATTAAGCTACAAATGAACACTAATTAATTGATTAACAGACATATTTTTTTCTATATATATTAAAAAATATTTAATGTAAGAGTTTTTATTATTGAATGTGATTCCAAAAATTATTTTATTAATTACTAATATACCTTTATACCTTTTGAAACACTTTTGCACATTACCACTTGTTTGATCATATTTAATCTAAGAGTTTTTATTATTGAATGTGATTCCAAAAATAATTTTATTAATTACTGATATATCTTTATACCTTTCGATACACTTTTGCGCATTACCACGTATTAATCAATTACCACCTATTAATTTGGAATCGCATTCAATAATAAAAACTCTTATATTAAATATTTTTGAATATATATAGAAAAAATATGTTCGTTAAATCAATTAATTAGTGTTCATTTGCAGCTTAATTTCAATATTTCAATGTATCCAGCAACATGATAGACTGATAGTATAATTATATGCCCCTCTTTGCATGATTCATGCAAAAACAAAAATAAAGGAAAAAAATAAAAGGGGTAATTTTGGAATAATGGCTCATATTTAATAGAAGTACTGTGCATCTATAGTTCATGCATGCATAAACCATCATAACTCCATTCTAACTCTAACTTTAATTCCTCTTCTATAAATTCTAATTCACTTTCAACAATCCAACTCCAAAAACCGTCCACATCTAATAATCTTCAAAAATGTCTATTAGCCAGTTGAAAGATGTTACTGATGAAATTAGCAACTATGTAGCCCAAATGGCCCCCCCCTTTACAGATATCTAAACTGAGGTCCTTGGAAGAGAAAGAACTTATGAAAGATTACAAAGTTGAAGTGAAAGAAATTACTGAACTCTTGAATGAAGCAAGGAAGAAAAGAGACAATATCATCAAAGAGCTACTGAATAGCTCCTCCTTTGGAATTACAACCTTGAAAGAGTGAGGGTGACATGCTGCTCTTTAAATAGTATAAAATCGGTGATGCATTTCCTTACATCTATGCCACGTCTGAAGTTACATATGAAGTCCACTAAAAGATGAAGGAGATCGCAGAAAAGTATGGTCATACCATAGCAAGAGGTAAAATATACTCACATATATATAATACACTCTTATTGGGAAAAATCTAATATAATTTTTTTTTGCCTCATGTTAGGTTGAAGAAGGAGCTACACCTGCCATGATATCAATCTAATTTGTGATCTGATCTTTAAATTCGGCCTGTAAGAAAATTGTCTAGGTGCACTACTGCATACTTGGTACTTTATGATGGTGGACTTCATAATATGTAAAAGTAATGTGGTGGATAAACTGAAATATTGAAATTAAGCTGCAAATGAACACTAATTAATCGATTTAACGAACATATTTTTTCTATATATATTCAAAAATATTTAATCTAAGAGTTTTTATTATTGAATGTGATTCTAAATTAATAGGTGGTAATTAATTAATAGGTGGTAATGCGCAAA
Source organism: Macaranga tanarius (assembly GCA_949673435.1). Taxonomy (NCBI): domain Eukaryota; kingdom Viridiplantae; phylum Streptophyta; class Magnoliopsida; order Malpighiales; family Euphorbiaceae; genus Macaranga; species Macaranga tanarius. The sequence continues at coordinate 8,827 of CATIWO010014073.1, read as the reverse complement.
AGTGTATCGAAAGGTACAAAGATATATCAGTAATTAATAAAATTATTTTTGGAATCACATTCAATAATAAAAACTCTTAGATTAAATATGATAAGACAGGTGGTAATGCACAAAAGTGTATCAAAAGGTATAAAGGTAAATAAGTAATTAATAAAATTAATTTGGAATCACATTCAATAATAAAAACTCTTAGATTAAATATTTTTGAATATATATAAAAAAAATATGTCCGTTAATCGATTAATTAGTGTTCATTTGCAGCTTAATTTCAGTATTTCAGTTTATCCGACAATATGATAGGCTGATAGTACTGATGAAATTAGCAACTATGTAGCCAAAATGCCCCTCCCCCCCTCTTACAGATATCTAAACCGAGGTCCTTGGAAGAGAAAGAACTTGTGAAAGATTACAAAGTTGAAGTGAAAGAAATTAGTGAACCCTTGAATGAAGCAAGGAAGAAAAGAGACAATCTCATCAAAGAGCTACTGAATAGCTCCACTTTTGGAATTTTAACCTCGAAAGAGTGAGGGTGACATGCTGCTCTTTAAAGAGTATAAAATCGGTGATGCATTTCATCACATCTATGCCACATCTGAAGTTACATATGAAGTCCACTAAGAGATGAAGGAGATCACAGAAAAGTATGGTCATACCATAGCAAGAGGTAAGATATACTCACATATATATAATACACTCTTATTGGGAAAAATCTAATATAATTGTTTTTGCCTCATGTTAGGTTGAAGAAGGACCTACGCCTGCCATGATAACTATCTAATTTATGATCTGATCTTTAAATTTGGCCTATAATAAAATTGTTTGGGTGCACTACTTCCTACTTGGTACTTTATGATGGTGGACTTCGTAATATGTAAAAGTAATGTGGTTATGATGGTGGACTTACTATTATGTAAAACTGGTATTGTGTTGTGTTAATTATATATCAATGTGATGTGTTGTGTTAATTACATATTAATGTGATGTTTACTACACTAAAGTTCTCTAAAATTTCAATTTAGATATTTTCTTATTAGTATTTGATATGTGCAAGATTATGAATATTGATCATGGTCGAATTGAGCAAAAAAGGAGGGACGATAATAACTATGTATCTGATCAAAGTTGTGCCAGAATCATCCACTATGCTCCTCAATTTTGTGAGGATCATTTTCATGCTTGTTTGGAGAATGGAATTATCACAAAAGGTTTACTTTGGCTGTCATTTTTCGTTTGTAGTCTTACATGTTTCTTTCCTAAATGTTGCTTTTTTATTATCTGCATTTGTGTGAACATGTTCCACATTTTTTTCCTTTTTTGTCTTTTTGTTTTTATTTTTGCACTATAGTTTCTGTTTGTCTTTGCCTTTCCTTTGATACTTTTCCATTCTTCTTCTACATAGTGCAACTTTGATCAGAGGCACAGTTGTCATCGTCCCTCCTTTTTTGCTCAATTCAACCATGATCCATATTCATAATCTTGCACATATCAAATTCTGACAAGAAAATAAGTAAACTAAAATTTTAGAGCACTTTAGTGTAGTAAACATCACATTAATATATAATTAACACAACACATCACATTAATATATAATTAACACAACACAATACAAGTTTTACATAATAGTAAGTCCACCATCATAACCACATTACTTTTACATATTATGAAGTCCACCATCATAAAGTACCAAGTAGGTAGTAGTGCGCCTAGACAATCTTATTACAGGCCAAATTTAAAGATCAGATCACAAATTAGATAGGTATCATGGCAGGTGTAGCTCCTTCTTCAACCTAACATGAGGCAAAAAAATTATATTATATTATTCCTAATAAGAGTGTATTATATATATGTGAGTATATCTTACCTCTTGCTATAGTATGACCATACTTTTCTGTGATCTCCTTCATCTCTTAGTGGACTTCATATGTAACTTTAGATGTGGCATAGATGTGAGGAAATGCATCACCGATTTTATACTCTTTAAAGAGCAGCATGTCAACCTCACTCTTTCGAGGTTGAAATTCCAAAGCAGGAGCTATTCAGTAGCTCTTTGATGAGATTGTCTCTTTTCTTCTTTGCTTCATTCAAGGGTTCACTAATTTCTTTCACTTCAACTTTGTAATCTTTCACAAGTTCTTTCTCTTTCAAGGATCTCGGTTTAGATATCTGTAAGGGGGGGGGGGGGGAGGGGCATTTTGGCTACATAGTTGCTAATTTCATCAGTAACATTTTTCAACTGGCTAAGAGACATTTTTGAAGATTATTAGATGTGGACAATTTTTGGAGTTAGATTATTGAAAGTGAATTAGAATTTATAGAAGAGAAATTAAGGTTAGAGTTGGAATGGAGTTGTGATGGTTTAAGCATGCATGAACTATAGATGCACAGTACTTCTATCAAATATGAGCTATTATTCCAAAATTACCCCTCTTATTTTTTCCTTTGTTTTGTTTTTGCATGAATCATGCTGCGAGGGGCATATAATTATACTTTCAGTCTATCATATTGCTGGATAAACTAAAATATTGAAATTAAGCTGCAAATGAACACTAATTAATTGATTTAACAAACATATTTTTTCTATATATATTCAAAAATATTTAATCTAAGAGTTTTTATTATTGAATGTGATTCCAAATTAATAGGTGGTAATTGATTAATAGGTGGTAATGTGCAAAAATGTTTTGAAAGGTATAAAGATATATCAGTAATTAATAAAATTATTTTTAGAATCACATTCAATAATATAAACTCTTAGATTAAATATGATCAGACAGGTGGTAATGCGCAAAAGTGTATCAAAAGGTATATAAGTAATTAATAAAATTATTTTTGGAATCACATTCAATAATAAAAACTCTTAGATTAAATATTTTTGAATATATATAGAAAAAATATGTCCGTAAATCAATTAATTAGTGTTCATTTGCAGCTTAATTTCAGTATTTCAGTTTATCCGGCAACATGATAGGCTGATAGTATAATTATATGCCCCTCCCTGCATGATTCATGTAAAAACAAAAACAAAGGAAAAAATAAGAGGAGTAATTTTGGAATAATGGCTCATATTTAATAGAAGTACTGTGCATCTATGGTTCATGCATGCATAAACCATCATAACTCCATTCCAACTCTAACCTTAATTCCTCTTCTATAAATTCTAATTCACTTTCAACAATCCAACTATAAAAACTGTCTACATCTAATCATCTTCAAAAATGTCTCTTAGCCATTTGAAAGATGTTACTGATAAAATTAGCAACTATGTAGCCCAAATGACCCCCGTTTACAGATATCTAAACCGAGGTCCTAGAAAGAGAAAAAACTTGTGAAAGTGTTTATACCCAAATATAATTTTGGGCTTACAATTAAAATTGAGGCCCAAATGAAGCCCAAAATCAAGATCCAGCCCGTTCAAATTTAGTTGAAGAAAGAAAATGTTGAGTTAAAGTAAGAAGCTTCTGGAGGTAACTAGAAAGATCAAATAGAGGCTGCTGAATTGCTAAAGGTAATCCAAGTATCACGCAAGTTGCAGAAGTTATTGAAGAAATTATTGAAGGTAGTCATGGCGACATTCAATGGAATTTGCTTCTGCATGAAGATGGTGGATTATAAAAAGAAGGCCAGCAGTATGGAACAACACATCCAACACAATCAATCCAATCAACATCAACAACAATCAACAAATCAACTTTCAAATCCAAATTTTAGCAATTTTCTGATAGTCAATTCCTTTAACCTTATAGCATTTTTCGCTTTCATTCCATAAAGGTTTGTATTACTGCTATCTTAATGTAATTTTAAATTTTCTTAAGCTTATTGTCATTCTTTTTATCATTACCTTTAGCAGAATCTTAAATTCCTTAAAGCATATTTTCATTACCTCAAGCCTACTTTCAATTACCTCAAAGCACACTTTCATTACCTCTAGCTCATTTATCATTTCCTTTAGACAAATTACCATTACCTCTAATACTAAATCGTTATTTACAATCAAACACAAACATTCACACCTTTGAAACTCAAACAAATTATGGTAAAGCCGTTTTGTAATCCGTAATTATTTGAAAGAAGTCAGTATTTACACATTTGGGAAATCAATCTTCCCTGGCACGCTCAAAATATCAATTTTGCTAAAAATTGCACTAATAATCTTTTGCCACGCTCGGTGGAATACATTCCAGCGGGATGACCAAACTCAGAAGTGGAAAAGACATCTCTGACGTTGGTGACTCTACCAACAACCCGCCAGTAAATACTACTGGTGATGACACTAAACAACATAGTAACCTGGTGCCTCATGAGCAGACTTAATCCGTAAATGGGGCACCTACTAGCTCTGATGGCCAAGAGATAGAAGTTATCAATACTACTGCAACTGTAACTGCAATCGAGGGCTCAGATGCCCGAACCATCTTTGCTGATGGTATGAAGAAAGTTTCAAATTCACTAGCTCTGATAAGTGCTACTCTGCAGAAAATCAATGCCTCATTCACCAAAATGGATAAGAGCATGAAGCAAAATACATCTCCAAGGCAACCCCAAGGAGATACTAGAAATTCATCATTTGCTGCTAGACCTGGAGTCTAGAATCGGTGGATGAAAGGTACATTCCCCCACATAGGAGGGAAGAATCTGGCAAAGGAACAAGTCTGAACACTGCTCGAAATGGTAATAATGGTAACGGTGCTAATTTTGTTAGATTAACTCCTAATAACCAAATGTTTGGCAGGACAAATCCCAATTTACAACCTGAAATTTATGATCTAGAGACTAATCAGCAGGGAAGAGGCTCGAGGGGCAATGTTTACCAAGGGCAAATTCCATTACCCCAAGGGCAGATGACATTTTCTCCAAGCAACTTACCATTTCCTCAAGAGCCAAATGCAATACCTCAACCTTATCTGCCACTACCTCAAGCCCCAAGAGGTGGAGGAGTTAATTTGGATGTTGTACAGGAATTGTATGGGCCTGGACTGCGCTAAATTGGTCATCCTGAATTTCACAAGCTATATCCTGATGCAATTGACAGAGACAACCCATATCCCAGAGGATATCATATTCCTGAATTTTAATTATTCTCTGCGGAAGATGGGTAGTCTACCTTGGAACACATAGCCCGGTTCACAATTCAGTGTGGTGAATTGGCTAATTTTGAGAATTTTACTAATTACCATCTGAGGTTATTTTCTAACAAACTGACAGGTGTAGCCTTCATATGGTATGCTACACTGCTAAGGAATTCTATTTTTACTTGGCAGGAGATGGAGTGACAGTTTCATACACAGTTCTTTCGAGCTGAACCTAAAGTGTGTATAGCAGAACTGTCAAGGGTGACTCAAAGGGCTGGTGAAATTGTAGACCTATTCATTGCAAGGTTCAAGAAGATAAGGAACAGGTACAAAATATTTCTCCCTAAGTCAGAGTATATCAAAATGGCTCAGAGGGGTCTGGATATCGAGTTACGAAAGAAGTTTTAAGGTATGGAATTTCATGATTTCTATGAACTAGATGCAAAGGTTAGTGAGTATGAGGAGATCTTGCGAGAAGAAAATCAAATAATAAAAAAATACTATGGGTACTTATTTCCAAGAAGTATCAAATGCTGAAGTAGCAGTAGCTGATCTGATGGTTACTGGTTCCTGTGTTTGTCCACTTTTGGAGAAGAAGGCCCCAGAAGCCTGGAAGAAGCCTCAAGGATCCAATTCTTAAAATTAGTATACCTTTGAAGTTTTAAAAACATAGCAGATCTTTGACTTCCTCCTGAAGGAAGATTTCATCAAATTACCTCCAGATCGTAAAATTCTTTCTAAGAAAGAATTGAAGGGAAAGGATTATTGTAAGTACCATAATTCATTTAATCACTCTACTAATGCCAGTTGGGTGTTCAAAAATATGGTACATGATCGAATCAATAAGGGTGTTCTAAAGTTCTCTGAGAAAAAAGATGCAATGCTGATTGAGAAAATCCTTTTCCTCCAGCGGCTATAGCAAATTCTGTCAATGTTGATTTGAGAGCCTTACTCTATGTAAAGAGACAGATGAAAGAGAAGCAGAAAGTTTGGGATACACTAGGCCAGCCTTTTGGAAAGTTTGATTATATGGTAAAATATTCTAAGCCACCTGCTAACAATGATCATATTCCTATAAGTGGTACTGTTTCTATAGGATGGAGGAAAAAGGGCATGGAGGGACATATACAAAGTTCAAATAGAGAGCCATTCAAAGGCAGGAGTCATTGGAGACCACAGTCACGACCAAATTTTACAAATAGAAGATTTTCCCCCCTTTGTACTAGAAAGAAGTTTCAAGTCTAGAGAAAGGAGAGAGGAAAGAAGATCACCGCCAAAGTTCCAAAAGAGACAGCCTAGATTCATTCTACCACCTCTTGTACAATCCAACCAGCAATGGCATAGGGTGGAACATAAAAAGTTTCCTCAGCCACTTACCCGGACGCTGAAGAGGAGGCTTCAAAGGTAAAAAGCAATTGAACGAAGACAAAAGGAACCAGAAACCCAATCTAGTGCAGTATCCAAATTCAGACGCAAAGCTACTGAGGATCCAACCTCTGATATGGAGATAAAAGAATCTGTCAGCAGCTCAGATGATTTGATACTATTTAATAAGGAGCCAAATGTACTGGATGACATGGAGATTGATAGCTTTACTGTGGATGGTGAACTAATGCCATTCGGGTGTGCTACATCCTCAGTCACTCTGCCTGAAGAATTCATGATGCAACAAAGTAATGTTGAGGAGGAGGTGATCAAAATTCAAAACACTCGGGGGGCAATGCCCTTAGAGGATGAGAAACTTATCAGTGGAATTACAATTTAGGCCACTAAGCCAAATTTTCCTAAAAGAATTATCATAGAGAAACCATCTGTGGAGACTACTAAATACATCAAGCCTCTTTACATTAGAGTGCATCTTAATGGCAAACCCTTTTCCAGGGTTCTTATTGACAATGGGTCGGCAGTGAACATTATGCCATCTAGGTTGTTGCATTCGTTGGGTAAAACTGAGGAAGAGCTAATAGTCACTGATATTGCAGTGGCTACTTTTACAGGAGAAGTCATAAAAATAATTGGAGTTCTACCAGCTGAGATCACTGTGGGAAGTAAAAAATCCCTCAATGCATTCTTTATAGTGGACTTTACTGCAAGCTATAATTTATTACTTGGAAGAGATTGGATTCATGCCAACTGGTGTGTACCTTCCTCTCTGTACCAGTTTTTACTTTTGTGGAATGATGATGAAGTGAAAGTAGTATGGGCAGACAATAGGCCTTTCAATACATGTTCAGACAACTTGGAAGCTAGATTCTATGATGTAGACCTTGGGCCTATTAAGTTCACCGTAGTAAAGTCCACGTTTGGGTCAAAGTATGCTCCTGTTCCAAAAGAAGACATGAAGGAGGTGCTTCAGCAACAATCAAATTTACTGTACAAGTCTATCGTGCCTTATAGGCCGATGGGGCTCCCTCTTATTGAGGAAATCATTGATGAATAGTTACACCAAAGAGGAACAAGCAGTGGCTGCAGCTACCATAAAGAAGATGTATATGTAGCAGATGTTGGAGAAGATAGCTAGAGAAAGCACGGAAGTAGATGGGACAAAAATTCTTGGTGAAGAAGAATCAAATAAAAACATTAATGAATTAAAAATGGAAGATGTACAGGAGGCACCAGTTCACCTTTAAGATTACAAACATGAAGTTCAGGATCCATTGGAGGAAATAAACCTAGGCACTAATCAAAAGCCAAGGGTTACTTATATTAGTTCTTTGTTAAAACCTAAGCTGAGAAAAGAAATAATAGAGCTACTGCAGAACTTTAAAGACTGTTTTGCATGGGATTACATAGAAATGCCAGGATTGAGCAAAGAGGTAGTTGAGCACCGCCTTCCAATCAAGCCTGAATTTCATCCATTCCAACAACCTCCCAGAAGAATGTCCAAAGAGGTAGAGCTGAAGGTGAAAGATGAAATCCAAAAGCTTCTTAAGGCTAGCTTCATAAGGCCAACCAGGTATGCTGAATGGATTTCCAATATTGTGCATGTTATGAAAAAGAATGGTAAATTGCGAGTTTGTGTTGATTTTAGAGACCTGAATTTAGCTACTCCTAAGGATGTATATGTTATGCTTGTAGCTGACATGTTAATTGATGTTGATGCCAGGAATGAATTGCTATCATTCATGGATGGTTTTCAGGTTATAATAAAATCTTCATAGCTAAAGAAGACATCTCTAAGACTACCTTTAGGTGTCCTGGTGCTATTGGGACGTTTGAATGGCTGGTCATGCCATTCGGGTTAAAGAACGCATGTGCTACCTATCAGAGGGCCATGAATGCAATCTTTCATAATATGATTGGCCATTACATAGAGATTTACATTGATGACATAGTGGTAAAATCTAAAAAAACCAATGATCATATTTTGTATTTGAGGAAAAGCTTTGAAAGAATGAGAGCTTATCAATTAAAGCTTAATCCCCTTAAATGTGCGGTTGGTGTGTAGGCCAGAAATGTTTTTGGATTTCTAGTACATCAAAGAGGTGTGGAGATAGACAAAAATAAGGCAAGGGCTGTGCTTGAAGCCAGACCGCCTTAATCCAAGCAGGAGCTACAGAGGTTCCTAGGGCAAGTGAATTACCTCCGCATGTTTATTTCTAATCTTGCTGGAACGGCTAAAGAATTTTTTAATTGGTTAAAATTGAGACAGATAGCTAATTTTAAGTTGGAAGAAAAACACCAAGTTGCTTTTGATAAAATTAAGCATTATCTTTCTCAACCTCCTGTGTTAGTTCCTCCAAGGGAGGAAATTCCTT
>CATIWO010014053.1:0-16099 GCA_949673435.1 Macaranga tanarius | reverse complement strand
CGAGCGTGCTACCAACTTAGGAGTATGTAAGTGTTACAATATCTCTTAGTTGCTAGGTCTTCTTCTTGAAAGCATGACTTGGTTAATATGTTGTTGGTATATTGTTCATTATGCATGTTTAGCTATGTAAGAGTGCATGTAATATGATCTATGGGCATGAAAGTGTTTGTGTTAGATGCAAATGTTGCATGCAATAAAATTTTTTTAAAATTTCGTATTTTATTGTTCTTCTACACACACTTTTCTTCATATATGTGATATGTATATTGAAGCATACCATATACGTATGAGATATGTATATATATGGATGTAGAATGCCATGCAATGTATGTATGAGATATGTATATTGATACATGCTATATATGTATGTGATATATATATATATAGATGGATGGCATGCAATGTATATATAAGATATATATGTTATGAATGTTGGCATACAATGTATATATGAGATATATATGTTGTAAAATGGCTAATGTGCAAAGTGAGACCTTAATAATGACCCAAATATGTTCCAACTAAATTTAGGTTTTGGCTTTCCATTGGAGCAATAACTTGCATAGTTTTGAACTTATGTGCATCGGCTATGGATACATAGGGGTGTGCATAAGGGCTAAGAGATTTATGTAGTATTATTATTAAGTATGAGATGTTATGTGTGTATAGATATACTATGGGACAATAATGACAAATAGGAGCACCTGAGGTTTGTAGTGTTCAAGTCCATACATTACACTGATCCAATGGTATGGACCTAACTAATGCCAAAGGCCAAGAATAGTAATTAGGAGTACCTACGGCCCGTAACATTAGGAGCCGAATTAATGGAACCTCACATGAGATATGATGGACAAAAGTTGTCCACTTAATGAGAACTATTATTCTAATAATGGCAATGTGTACTTGAGGGATCTTAGTATCTCATTAAGAACTCCATTACCCACTAGAAATCCATCCAACAAGGAATTTTTATTTCCTACTTGGAAGTGTAGGATTCAGCAAGTTAGTGGGAGGCCATTATGATTAAAGACCAAATCTAATGGTGTTCACAATGACTATAACTAATCAATCTTGTTACCTTCTATAGAATTTAATAACATGAGACCCACAAACCCGCTTTCCATCATACTCGACCACAATAGGCTCACGGGCCCTAATTTCATTGACTGGCTAAAGAACCTAAAAGTTATTTTAGCTTCCAAAAAAATACTCTATGTGATAGAGCAAAGCCTACCCGGATCCCTTCCTGAAAATGCTTCATAAGAGGAGCACAAAACTCTTACAAAATGGAAGGATGATAATATGCAAGCATGTTGCATTATGTGGGCTTCCATGAATATCGAGATCCATCGGCAACATGAGAAGTACACAAGTGCAAGAGAAATCCTACTATACCTATAAGAGTTGTTTGGTGAGCATAGTAGGGCCGCTAGATATGAGATATCAAGCGGTCGTTCCATGCTAAGATGAGAGAAGGAGAGAAAATGGGAGCCTATGTGAAATCCATGATTAGATCAATGGAGGAGCTAGAGAGTCTAGAATTCACAATTGACTTCTACCTCCAAGTGGATTTGATCCTTCAATCTCTTTCTGAATCTTTCGGGCAAACTATCACCAACTTCCATATAAACAAGATTAAGTGCACTCTTGCGGAGCTTTTGAACATGCTCATGATGGCCTAAAAGGCTATCCAAGGGAGTAAAGGGAAGGAGGTTGCACTTATTGCCTCTTCTAATGAGACTAAGAAGAAAAATAATAAAAAAAAGAAAGGCAAGACAAGTAATGTCAAGCCCATGGGAAGGATAACTAAAAGAAAGGGCAAGGCCATCGTGAGGAAAGAGCAAGGCAAGGAAAAGTGTTTCCACTGCCAAGGTGAAGGATATTAGAAGGTAAATTTTCCTAAGTACCTTAAGTCCTTTAAGGCTAAGGGAAAAGGTAAGGATGGAGAAGGTAAGACTTTCTCTAATTTAGTTGCCTCTAAATATTCTAAGAGCTCATCTAATGCATAGGTATTGGATACCGGTGCAAGTTCTCATATTTGTTCTTCCTTACAGGATTCAGCAAATAAGAGAAGGTTGAGGCCCAATGAAGTAATCCTAAGACTTAGAAATGGATCAAGTGTTACGGCCAAAGCTATAGGATCCACTTTAATTAATTTGTATAATCATGTTTTATTATTGGATGATGTATTATATGTACCTAATGCTTATAAAAATATTATCTCTATCTCTAGTTTGACTAGTAGGGGTTATGAATTCCATTTTGGTAGAGATGTATATAAAATTCATTTTGGAAATGAATTAATTGGCATAGGTTATTTAATACATGGTCTATATTATGTTGATAATATGTCCAATAACAATGAGCCTCAATCTAATATAAAAGCAATGCTAATTGAAAATACCTCTAACTCCAAATATCTATGGCACTTGAGATTATGTCATATTGCGGAGGATAGGATCATAAAGTTAGAAAGGATGGGAATCTTGAGCATTCTTGAATCCGTATCCAATCCAACTTGTGAGGCTTGTCTTCAAGGAAAAATGACTAGATCACCATTTGTTGGACAAATAGTAAGAGCTAATGATATGTTAGAAATCATACAAAGTGATGTATGTGGATCGTTTAGTTAAATAGATAGAGGTGGTTTCTACTACTTTATTACCTTTATAGATGATCTATCAATGTATGGACACTTATTTCTTATGAAGAATAAGAGTGAATCCTTTGAAAAGTTCAAGGAGTTTAAGGCCCAAGTACAAAACCAAACAGGGAAGAGTATTAAAACTCTTTGATCGGATCGAGGAGGTGAATACTTAAGTATCGAGTTCACAGATTTCCTTAGAAAATATGGCATTGTATTATAGCTTATGCCACCTAAAACACCGTAATTGAATGGTGTATCTGAGAGGTGTAACTATACCTTATTAGATATAGTACAATCCATGATGAGCTACACCGATCTTCCCATATTACTTTAGGGTTTCGCACTCCAAACGGCTTGCTACATCCTTAATCGTATTCTATCTAAGTCTGTTTCTACCACACCATATGAGATATGGCATGGTAAGGCACCAAGTCTTAAATATGTTAAGATTTGGAAGTGCTCGGCTTTTATCAAAAAAGCTAAAGTTGGATAAGTTGGATGCGAAATCGATTAAAGGAAGGTTTGTTGGATATTTTAAAGATAGTTTAGGGTATTGCTTTTATCTTCCTACTAAACAAGTTATTTTTATAAGCAGAGATACTATATTCCTTGAAAAAGAGTTTTTTAAGGAAGGTGGCAAAGGAAGTAAGATAATGTTAGATGGGGAGTCATCTAAAGAAGCCCAACAAATTGATCAAATGGACTTTGATCAACCCGAAGAGCCTATACCAATTGAGAATGTTATCACACCGACTCCTAGAAGGTCAAGTAAGGTATTTAATCCTCTAGAGAGATACGGTTTTCTCCATGATATGCAAGAGTTGCATGTTCATGAAGAAAGCATTCATATTGATGATCCTACTACATATAAAGAAACTTTATGTGATAAAGATTCTTCAAGGTAGCTTGTTTCATTGAGAATGAAGATGAGCCATATGTTTACAAGAAGGTTAGTGGGAGCCAACTCACTTTCCTGGTCTTGTATATTGATGATATTCTTCTCATTGGAAATGACATTGGTGTGATGACTTCTGTGAGAGTATGGATGTCTAAGACTTTCTCGATGAAAGACTTAGGAGAGGCTACCTATATTCTCAGGATTCGAGTCTATAGAGATAGATCGAAGAGAATGATAGGTTTATCTCAAAGTCCTTACTTGGAAAAGGGGATTGTTACCATTTAGGCATGGTATCCACCTTTCCATGATGATGTCGCCCAAAACATATGAGGAAATGGCGGAGATGGCGAATGTTCCTTATACTTCAGCTATAGGAAGCCTAATGTATGCTTTGTTGTGTACTAGGCTGGATATTGCCTATGTTGTTAGTATGATTAGCAGGTTTTAATCCAACCCAGGCTTGGAGTATTGGGTGGTGGTTAAGGCTATCTTTAATTACTGGAGAAGGACTAAGGATTTAGTCTTGACTTATGGAGGAGGTGACTTATAGCTTATGGGTTTCACAGATTCTGACTTCCAGTCGGACGTGGATGATAGAAAGTCTATCTCCAGATTTGTCTTTATTTGTAATGGAGGTGAAGTAAGCTGGAAGAGTTCTAAGTAAAGTATCACTTCTAATTCCACTATAGAGTCCAAGTACATAGCTGCATCAGATGCAGCTATGGAAGCTGTTTGGATTCGAAAGTTCATTATTGAACTAGGTGTTGTTCCGTCCATTGATTCGACAATTCCTCTCTTCTGCGACAACAATGGAATTTATTGGAAAGAAACCGGGGTCTCACCAGAAATCCAAACACATAGAAAGGCTTTATCATATTATCAAGGAATTTATTGGAAAGTGCAATGTGCTCATACAGAAGATAGCTTCAACCGACTATGTGGCTAATCCACTCACTAAAGTGCTTACACAGCTGTAATTAGACTACCATCTTGAGAAGATGGGTCTTAGATATTATAGCGAATGGTGCTAGTATAAGTGGGAGATTGTTAGTGTAGATGTACCCAGGGTCATTATTGTATGTAGACATTGTACATTTATCCCTATGGTAATAAAATATTTATTTAAATTAAGTGTTAAGTTTATTTGAATATTTACCCTTAGTATTATGTTGAATGGGTTTATTATCAAGAGTTGATAATATAAGTGATAAACTCATTTGGTACATACGCTATAAATATTCATAGTTATTAGATTAATATATGGGTAGTATTAAACCTAAGACTATCACCTCTGTCTATTTTTCTTGATCGGTATATGATATCGATAGTAGGAGGTAGTGAGTCTCATGCTACTTAAAATAAGATATCAGAATAGACATGTGGATACTCATATGATGGGTGGATCGAACATGTGACGTAAGATTTGTGATTACATGGATATTTACTTTAGTCAACAATCATAATCTTGGACAGAATGGTGCATATGGTCCTTTGACCTGAGACAATATGGTCATCCACACATGGTTGGTTAGAGTTTATTACCGCTTACATACCTACGCTAGTCACGTATGGATATATGGCGTGTGGTGACTCTTGTTGGTTATATGTAGGGATGAGTAATTGGCCAAGATGGAATTCATTACTTGGAATGAACCGGGATAAGATCCTATGCTATCTAAGTTATTCTTGATGAATAAGTACCTGGCCAGATCAAACTCGACTTACGTGAAAAGAGTTTCAGTGCTAAAAAGAGTTTTGTGTTTTATCAAGAATTGAACTTAAGATGAGGTCATATGATTGAGGCAATTAGAGTTTGACTAAACCGTGACTCTAGCCAATATCAGAATCTCGTAATGAAGGAATATTTAATGCACAGTAATTGTGTTCTATGGTTCTTATGGATCTACATAAAGCATTTATTTCTATTTGGGTAGTTGTGACATCTATGTTAGGGGTCACTCACGACTTATGGAAACTAAATGTGATTAATTAAGATTTTTACATTTAAGATGGAAAGGTATTTCCATAATATTAAGTGTTAATATTATTTTTCATTGCCATTTAGACTTAAACCTAGTAAGTCACACACACAAGAGTTGTACTTATGAAGATTAATATTAATTTATTATTTATTAAAGAGTTTAATTAATTAATTAAATTAATTAAATTGGATTTGTGCGTATGAGGGGATCTAGCATATCCCGAAATCTAAATTCAAATATTGGGACTTAATTGTAATTAAATAAATATTAATTTGAACTTGATTTAATATGTGATATTAAGTTCAAGAACTAGATTAATATTTACCTCCAAATACATTCACATATGGGCCATGAGATGAACCATTTATATTGATAAAGATGGACCATGAGATGGACTATATATACTGATGAAGATGGACTTGAAATGGACTTAGGATGGGGTTTTAATTAAAGAGTTTAAATAAGCCCAAAAGCTATCTGTTTGGTATGGAGTGGGCTTTTTCTAAGTGTAGAGAAGCTCATATACCCATAACCTTAGCCCATATCCATTAAGTGTTAATGATATTAACCTTAAGGTTATCCATGTAACCAAACATAATCCACTCACTTGAAAAGTAAAGCCATGCATATAGATTGAGTGTGAGACACTCAATGTATAGCAATGCATGTAGCTTGAGTATGAGATACTCAAACTATGTCAATGCATGTAGCTTGAGTGTGAGACACTCAAGCTATGGCAATACATGTGGATTGAGTATGAGATACTCAAGCTATTAACAAATTGTTTATGTTGATAGTTAGTGGAGTGTGTAGAGACAACCAAGCCAACATATGCTAATGCATATTTGAGAGAAAATTTGATATTCTTACAAAAGAGACAAAAGGATTGAGAGTGCCTTCTTCCTTCTTCTTCTTCTTTAGGTGTAGAGAATTCAAATATACACAAGAGTTGTGTGCTTTCAAGTTAAAGCCATTGTTGTACAAAAGTTGTATAAGTTCAAAGTTTATCATCCATTGGAGGTTGCATCCTTGTTCCATATATTCAAGCTTGGAGTGGCTCTAATAAGCTCTTGGGTCAAAAATAAGAGAGGCTTGTGGGTAGAGCTTCACCATCCTTAAAGATTATCCTTGTGCAACTTGTGTGTTTCAAGCTAAAAGCTTCATATTTGGGGAGCTAGGAGCTTGTAGATCAATATCAACCAAAGCTTATCAAATGTGTTACCAACTTGGAGTTTTGTAAGTGTTACCAAACCCTTAGTTGCTAGGTTTTGTATTATGAATGCATGACTTGGTTGTTTGTTGATGTATTATGTTGTCCTAGATGCATGTTTAGCTATGTATTTGCCATGTGATATGATCTACAGGCATGGATGTGGTTCATGAGTGATGCAAGTGTTGTATGCAATCAAAAATTTTAAAATTCTGCAATTTTGGTTGTTGCATGATCCACACTTCCTACAGGTACTTAAGGGTATAATCGAGCCGAGTCGAGTTGACATAGCGCTAAGCTTGAGGTCGACGCGATTTAAAAACTCGAAGCTCAAAACTTGACTCGAACTTGATCGAGCTTCATTTTCAAAACTCAAGCTCAACTCAATTAAATAATTCTTATGCTCGAACTCGACTCAATTAATAATTAAAAATTTTAAAAATATATATATTTATATATTTAAGCTCAGCTCGAGTTCGAACTCGACTTGGTTCGATAATATATTTTTGTAATTATATTAAAATAAAAGAATAAAAAGGTAAATATATATAAGTTTGATTAGCTTCAATTAAGTTCACGAGTCTATCGAGTCAGGTATTAAAAAGCTCGAGCTCGACTCGACAATCTACTCAAGTAGCTTGAGTTCGAGCTCGATTCAATAATAATCGAGTTAGTTTCGAGTTTTTTTTGAGTCAGTTCCGAGGATCTCGCGAGTAGACTTGTCGCGGTTACACCCCTACTGGTACTATAGTCCCCTGACATTTTGCCATATTAAATAGTGTGTTATTGGAGCAAAACTTGTGCGACAATTGAAGGGAGTAGTGCACGGCTGGAGATCACCTTATGAATTGGAGAAATTTAAAAATTTAACAAATAGATTTTACATTAATTTTATTTTTAACTATTTTTAATTTATTTTATGTTATTTATCTCATCTGATGGTGAGAGTGTTTTGGTATTATAAATAAAGTAAAATACTTTGTAAAAAATAAAATAATCATAGAAAGTATCTTTTATATTATAAATTTCTACTATTATATTATTTATTGTTTAAAATTATATGACAAAAAAAATTTAATAGTATTTTAAGTGATTTGTATGATTTAAAAATATATATATAAATTTTGATATGTTAATATTAAATTTTTATATAGTTATAAATAAATTCATAAAAATTTATAGAATATAAATAATAATATAAAAACTGTGAATAAATTAATTAATTAACCAGTACAAATTTTAATATTTTAAAAAATACATCTCATTACATATTTTATTAAAATTAATTATTAAGAAATATTTTAATATATAAATTTCAATTCGTTAATTAATATTTTAATTATAATTTAATTTGACAAAGGAAATTGAAAGAAATTTTATATATATTCTTGTGTTCATGTACAATATGAGATATAGTTTAAATAGGAGTACAAAGTAGCTAAACATAAAAAGAGAATATCACAAGAATATTTACATGCATAAATGGGGAAATAATCAGGGCATAAATACATGCATATAATATGTATATTAACATCCCCCTCAAACTGAAAGTGGTGAAGAAACTGCTATTTGAAGTTTGCTAACAAGATCACAAAAGCATTGAGGTGAGTGAGCTTTAGTGAAGATGTAAGCATTTCCATCAAGAGAGAAGACTGAAATTAGCTTGATCATGCCTTGGAGAACATGATAGTTCATAAAACGAAAACCATTTTCAATGTGTTTGGTACGCTCATATAAGATATCATTATAAGCAATTTGAATAGCACTACAATTGTCGCTATGTAATATAGTACGAGATGAGTGCGCAACACCCATATCATGAAAAAGTCTTTATAGCCAGATTAGTTCAGAAGTAGTGTCAACAAGAGCTCGGTACTTAACTTCAGTGCTAAACCTAGATACTACAATCTACTTTTTATTGTGCCAAAAGATAAGAGAATTATCAAGAAAGAAATAATAGCTAGTGGTAGATCAACAATTAGTGGGATCTCCAGCCCAATCAACATTAAAGTAAGCTATCAATTCCACTAAAGATGCGTGAGAAAAGTGGAGACCATGAAATAACGTACCCTTAACATATCGAAGGATATAAAGTATAGTTGAAAAAGTGAGTGGTATGAGGAGCAGACATGAACTAACTAACTGTATAAATAATATAAGCGATATATAGATAAGTCACAGTAAGATATATAAGACTGCTAATAAGTTATAGATAGAGAGTGCCATCATTGAGAAAGGAACCATCAATGATAGAATAATAAGCATTGGCTTCAATTGGAGTATAGCAATTTTCTCATTTGTAAGTCCAGCACGAGAAATAAGATTTGTAGCATACTTAGCATGAGACAAATAATATCCAATGGAATCAAACTAGACCTCAAGACTAAGAAAATAATTTATATATCCCAGATCCTTCATTTCAAAGTTCCTACTTAGAAATAACTTAAGATTATTGATGCCCTATAAGTCATTGCCATTAATGATCATGTCATCAACATAAAAAAAAGTAACAAAATGCATCCTTTATTGGTTTGACGAATGAATAAAGCATGATCATAGGGACTGGATTGAAAATAAATTTGTCCAATAGTGGAACTAAATTTTGTAAACTGGGTTTGACGGGCTTGCTTTAAGCTATAAAGAGCTTTTCGAACTCGATAAACTATATTAGGGGGATGGTCATGACCAGGAGGAGGTTATGTGAGACCTGTAACATGTGGCTTCAAACACCCATATTTGCGTCCCAATAGAAAGAATTAAAAAGTTTTTTAAGGACATAAATACATACCATGCACATTTATACTTAACATACATCACGTATATATAAGCAAGTGAAACAACTAATCAATGAAGTATAGAAGAAAATAATTTTTTTTATATATAAGACTGCGCCAGAGGATTGGCGGTCACCAGTGGCTAAAGGCAGCTAGGGAGACTGGCGATCTCTAGTCATTGGCGCTCGCCAGTGGCTGGAGGCAGCCCCTCCCTTGCTCTACCTGAAACCTACTGAAAATCAACCCTACAAACATACCACACCCACAACATGCCTCATAAATAATATTTCTCATATATTGCATAAATTGTTCATCCAAATAATATATATAAGGTTGCATATCCTCAACCACATCCACAACTTCACAATTCATACACACAAACTTCACATTCCTAAACTCATATGCACATACAAAGTGCAATCTCCACATAACCCTTACAAAAAGCCCAAATGCTCATAATACATTACAAAATGCAAATGGTGCATGAAAAATGAGGATGGGAGTTAATTCGCCAAATACACCTCGAGCCTCCAGAAATCACAAGCTAAGCAAGCATCAAGCTCTTACTAACTATCTCCTAAAAAAATAGTTACAAAGGGGGTGAGCTTACGACTCAATAAGCAATTACTATAACAATACATATATCACTTCTCAAGAACTAACTAAGTGATATATATATATATAACAAGTGTTCTCAAGAACTAACTAAGTGATATATATATATATATAAGAAGTGCTTAATAACCAAGATTCCCATACATACCAAACATATACATCATATATACCAAACATATACACAACATATACCAAACATATACACCACATATACCGAATATATATACAACATATACCAAATATGTACACCACATATCAATTAGAAGAACATTCACATCTCATTTCATAATTCCAAAACTCATCCATTTATATCACACACTATATTTTGGTATCCGGCCAGAACCATCCGACATGCACATTTCTCACAAGTGGTCACATACTACGACTATCCGCCTAGCTCAGTCCCAGTCTCATATCCTTACATCCTCACATATAAATTATCGGGTAGCTATACGCCCGGCTCAGCTTGTCCATCTCACAATTTATCTTTTTACATGTGACCACTACTGGAACTATTCACCCGGCTCAGTTCTAGATTTCACAATTAGTGGAGCTATCAGCCCGGCTCATCCCCACTATCACACATATTCCTCACCAACATTCAATCAATTCTCATTCTCATACACATCATATTTCAATAGCCATATCTCACTTTACATCATATTCAATCACAATTCAAAATTTTCACAATCCATGTGTTTATTCATATCACATCCCAATAACTTGCTTAATTCATTAATAGCAATATATTTTTCATATTCACTTCACACCTCATTCAAACATTCAATTCAACACAACACAACATTCTCACAATATATATACATATTATGTATATATCATACCACATCACATACTTGTTAAATCATTCATAGTAATATAGTTTTTATATTCAAGAGATTCAATATATATATATATATATTATATTAATAATCACTTACACAAAGTAGTTCAACTCCTTCAAAAGTAAAGCTTCCCTAGTGAGTAATGTCTCTAATATCCTTATCAATGTCTACACACAATCATACATCAATATCACATAGTAAGCATGACTCTTGCATCCAACTCAACTAAATGCAACTTGATGCTCAAGTTTCAATATATCCAAATAATTTACACACATGTCCAAAAACTATGAAAATAATGTTGAAGCAGAAGTATGAGTCTACTTCCAATTCCAACTAGAATTACTTAAATCAGACATGTATGGAATTAATTATAAATTTTTTATTAAACTCGGATAAAACAGAGTTGACAGTATGAGCAAGCAAATGTTACACCCTACCAGACAATCTTAACGGCAAATTCAACTCTAGTGCAAAACACAAAAGTTGTAGGGTTCTCTAAAGTTTCCATATCATCCAACCTTGCTCAAATCAGAGCTCTAAAACTCAAGATATGATCAAAACAACAAGACTGATGCACATGAAAAACAGAATCCGAATTTCACCCATCACAATCTAGTTTCAATTAACCAAAAATAAATGCAAGACTTACCAAAAATAATGCTCCACTAGCTACCAGATCTTATAAAGCTCCCCTAAAGTCCTTGCTAAATATGTAGAGAATTATCAAAATCTCCTAAATCCTCTCAATTTCACTCTTCTTCTTCTACCCTCAAATTCTCTATACTAACAACCACATATACACACACACATACTCACATATAAAATACGCCAATCAAAAACCACTATATGTGCATGAGGTGTCTACCTCTATAAATTCAAATTTATCACCAAAATTATCACCAAATAAATAATACAATACTCTCTATATATATTATGACGCCCACAATCACCACTATACATGTGGCAATAATCCACTATGATATGTGGCATTAGAAAATCCTTTTCAAAAAAAATGTACTCATTTGTAAAATATGAATACTCACATAAGTATACATTGTTTAAACATTTTTTAACAATCAACATATGACAACATCTACACAACATTATATAAAAGTGCCGACATGATATGCAGGATGAAGGTCGAATGCACCAACTCGTATCGGCCTATCTAAGACTCCATTGCAAGCTTCAAGCTAACTCTGATCTAGTTCCTGGAAAATTTCAACAGCAAAGGAGGTGAGCTTCCAACTCAATAAGCAACTACTAACACATATGTACACATATGCTTACATAAATTTAATTGATTTAGGATCATATCTGATATATAAAATAAATCTTTAGGGGTAATAAGATACCTTTTTAAACCTTTACTACCTCTTCATACAATCACCATAAAGTTCCATTACCAATGGCACTACATCAAGTGCTTACGAGGAGCCTAAATGAATAAGGAGCAAGTGAGCAATAAAAAGTCAAGCTCAGTTAGAGAATTTTAAAGATAGATTCATCTCAAACTTAAAACATGAAAATTGTAGGAGACTCTTTAAAGTTTCTTTAGCATCAAACCACACTCTAATTGAAGCTCTATAGCTTGAGTTATAGTCAAAATACGGAGATAGAAGTGTGCAGAAGAAGGACTGAGTCATCATAACTTGGCACACCTTGCCGAGTCGGCACCCCGAGCCGCTGTCATAACTCAGCACCTTTAGTGCACTGTGCCAAGTCGGTAGCATTGAGCACTATCACTACTCGGCACCGAGCCCTTCTCCCATTCTTTAGCAAATTTGACACGCTACTAATTTCTAATGCATAACAATCCTTCCCATACTTGAATATAACTCAATTCAAATGTAAACCACTTCATAAACAAACCACACATCACATATACATTGATGAACACATGATTCTCAATCAAACATGAGCTTTAAGCATCACCACTCATCATTCACAACTAAAAACCACCATTCACACATTGTATCTTATTTCAAAGTATATATCAAATTATGTACGTATCACTACACCCATTAATATCCACACTCTCACATTTAACAATATATTAGATATTCACAACCCAATTCATACAATTCAAGAATTCACATGTTCATATAGCATTCTCAGTGTTCATTATCTAGCCGAATTCATCCTCACATAAATACCTCACACTTAGCCTTATTGGCTATATTTCTCATATTTCAATATCAATCAAATGGCCATTTAGTGAGACTATCCACCCGGATCAGTCTCACTATCTCACATATTATTTTTGGGTAACTATACGCCCGGCTCAGCTCGCCCATCTCACATATTCAGTAGAGACTATCTGCCCGACTCAGTCCCACTATCTCACATATTATTTTTGGGTAGCTATACACCCGACTCAGCTTACCCATCACACAATATTTTAATATCAATCAAATGGCCATTAGTGAGACTATCCACCCGGCTCAGTCTCACTTCTCACATGGGTAGCTATATGCCCAGCTCAGTTTGCCCATCTCACAATCACACATCCTCACATTCCTCACATATCACACTTTCGTGTGAATCACAACATAACATAATTCAATGCAATTGCATATTAATAAATCATCACAATAATATTTCATCATTATTCCATCCATGCTCATATTTCCAACATCACAATATCATTCCATGCAATTGCATCTTAACAAGGCATCATCACAATATAACACCAATATTCCTTCCATGATCACAAACCATTTCTCACAGTCACAACATCAACATACACAATTATAAACGGTAAATATATCGATCATAAACTAATGATATGCCATAATATACATACATAACCTCAATTGCCAACAATCCTCACATTACCAAAACACAAAAAGGTGGAATTCATTCCATACCATAGTCAACATAACTCAACATAATTTCATCAAAATAAGTCATCATTATTAACCTTTCATCTATGATTATTAATTCATAATTCATTTATCTATAATAATTGAAAACACGATTATACATAATAGAGTTTAGTCTATATATGTACATATGTAAGTAATTACTTATCTCCAATTGCTCCCAACCTCAAAAAGGGACTTTCTTCCACTTAAGAGTGCCTTATTTCCCTTTATCGAGTCCTATACATAACCATATATCAATCTCACATAGTAACCATGACTCTAGCACTTAAATGCACTAGATGCACTTCAAAGCTCAAGTTCAATATGTCCAAAAATTATGAAAATTTTGATAAACCTAGACTATGAGTCTACTTCAAATTCCAACTAGAATTACTTAATTTGGACATGTGTAGAATTAATTATAGATTTTTAATACAACTCAGGTAAAATATATAAAATAGAGTTGATAGCATGAGCACGAAAATATTCAGCTGTGCCAATCAGTCTTAAAGGCAAAATCAGCTAAACCTTAAAATGTAAAAGTTGTAGAGGACACTCTGAAGTTTTCAGAGTATCAAACTTTGCTAAAATCAAAGGTTTACAACTTAAGTTATGATAAAAACAACAATACTGATGCATAAGGAAAAATAGAACCCGAATTTTCCCACCATCAAAACCTAATTCAATTAACCAAAATAAAAGCAAGGCTTACCAAATTGATGCTTCCAAAAGCTTAAGGATCTTCTAAAGCTCCCCAATTTGATTGCTAGATGAGTAAAGAAACTCAAAATCTCTTAACCAAATCAAGAACACTCTCCTATTCTTCTTTCCCTCTACCATTCTCTACACCACTACTCACATACACGCACACACACTCACAAATACAAGCCACCAATTACATTCCGCCAAATGTAGCCTTAGGTGTCTTCTACCATCAATACAAGTTTATTACTTAATAAAATAATAATACCACTCTTAATTAAATATAAAAATAACATCACAATATCACTTTACCCCCTTAATAAACTTAGATTATTACACAATAATCCACAACTTCCTATTGTGATAAATTGGTCTAAACTTACCTTAAAATTAGGTCATTCTCTACCAACATATACATACCCCACCTAAATGCACTCCGTAACTCTACTCCACATGTCACGAAAATAATATGCATGAACAGTGCATCTAAAGATATGGGTGTTATAATTATATATAGGAAAAATTGAAAATTTGGTGTCCGAACTTTTCAGTTTTTTCTATTAAAGTGTCTAACCTTTTTTTTTTTTGCAATCAAGTATCTGAACTTTAAAAAAATATATCAAGTTAGTGTATCTGGCCGATTAGAAGATGACTGTGTGCTGAGTCAGTTGAAATGGGCCCACCTTTGTCCAAGTCATAAGCCATGTCATGCCACATATGCTAATTATTTGTTGGACAAAATTGCCCATATCTTCCTCTTCTTCCCATACCCTCTGTTCTCTTATTCCTTCCCACTACTCTTTATGTTCACGCTTTCTCTTCCACTCCTCTTTTTGTTCTTCTTCATCCTTCTTCAGTCTGCCTTCTTCTTTCGATATCTTAAGAACAATAACAGTGATAGATATATAAAGATGGGAAAATTTTAGGAGGGAAGAAAAAGGCATAATAATAGAATTAAGTGCTAATAATGAAATGGAAAATAATGTAGATCAACATCATCTAAGTTCAAGAGATACGGTAGATCAACAGAATGCAAATGGAACTGAAGCTTATCTCGATGAAGAAGAAAAGAAGCAGTAGGCAGCGGCTTAAGGTAGATGGGTAGGGCTACATGTGGTGGGTTGGGGTTGGTTGATTGTTGGGTTAAGAGGTTGGGTATTGAGTGAGATCGACTTGCAGCTATATTGCAGATGGTGAAGTGGTAGTAGGTAACGGGGATTGGCGAGGTGAAGTAGGCGGGAATGGTGATTGTTGCTATATGTTAGTTGATGAAATTGTACAAAAACCTTCCGGACTTCTGTCCATGATTTCAAATAAGCGGCCTTCCTGCTCATCTTTGAGCCGTTACATACTAACTACACAGAGATGTTACTGTATTCTTTCAAGGCTTCCATTATTCGAATTACATTTTGGTATATTAAACAGGTGCATTGGGTTTTCTTTTATAATCACATTTAATGTTTATTGTATCTTCTTTTGACATTTCTTAATTCTCTTGCAGCATCTTTACGGAAGAAAGGTTGGAACGATTAATAAGAGATATTAGTGCAATGCAC
>CATIWO010014038.1:0-16500 GCA_949673435.1 Macaranga tanarius | reverse complement strand
TGCCAACTTGCTTAAGTTATAGCTGACCTTAATAGGTTAGAAATGTGCCGACTTCGTCAAATGAAATCATAAATACAGTATCATTTCCTTGCTGGGTTCTTATCAATCCTACTAAAAAATCCATTGTGATATGTTCCCACTTCCATTCAGGAATCGATAATGATTGTAATAATCCTACAGGATGTTTATGCTCTGCCTTCACTTGCTGACATGTCAAATATTTTGACATAAATTTAGCTATGCCACCCTTCATTCCTTTCCACCAATAACTTCCTTTCAGCGTTTTATACATCTTTGTACTTCCTGGATGCATAGCATATGCCGAATAATGTGCCTCTTCCATTATTTCTCTTCTTAATTCATCCATGTTTGGCACGTATAATCTATTTCCAAACTTCAAAATTCCTTCTTCACTACAACTTAACACTTTCATCTTTCCATTTTTCACATCACTACATAATTTCTTCGTCTCTTCATCTACCCGTTGTGCTACTAAAATTCTTTCTACTAGGATTGGCCTTACTCGTAAGGTAGCTAATACTCCTGGTGGAGTATCTACTCTAAACTCAATATCTAATTTCCTTAGTTCAATCAATAATGGTATCTTAATAGCGTGGATATAATACAAACTTTCACTCGACTTCTAACTTAAAGCATCCACAACCACATTTGCCTTTCCTGGTTTATATTCTATCATACAATCATAGTCCTTTAATAATTTCACCCAGCGTCTCTGCCTCAAATTTAACTTTTTCTGAGTTAAAACATACTTCAAGCTTTTGTGGTCCATAAATATTTGACATGTTACTCTATACAAGTAATGTCTCCACATTTTCAACACAAATACCACAACCGGTAACTCTAAATCATGTGTGTGATAGTTCTGCTCGTACGGTCTCAATTGCCTTGATGCATACGCTGCTACTCTTCCATTTTGCATCAACATGCAATTAAGCCCTTGCTTCAAAGCATCACTATACACCATATAATGACCTCCTTCAACTGGCAACGTCAATACTGGCACAGTGACTAGCTACTCTTTCAAGATTTCGAAGCTTCATTGACAATCCGAAGTCCATTCGAATTTCACATTCTTTCTCAATAATTTCGTCAATGGTGATGTAATAATTAAGAAATCCTGTACAAATCTCTAATAATATCCTGCTAGTCCTAAGAGACTTTGTATCTCTGTTACATTCCTTAGTGGCTCCTAATTTACAATTGCTGCAATCTTACTAGAATCCACATATACTCCTTCAGCATATATTACATGCCCAAGAAATGTAACTTTATCCAGCGAAAATTCACATTTTCTAAACTTCACATACAACTTCTTAGTTCTCAAAATTGCTAATATTGTCCTCAAATGCTCCTCATGTTCTTTTTTTTGATTTTGAGTATACCAGAATATCATCAATAAATATAATTATGAACCTATCTAGATATGGCTTAAACACTCGATTCATTAGGTCCATAAATGCAGCTGGAGTATTAGTCAACCCAAATGGCATTACCAAAAAATTATAATGTCCGTACCTTATCTTGAAAGTAGTTTTAGGTACGTCTGATTCCTTAATCCTCAATTTATGATAACCAGATCGCAAATCTATTTTTGAAAATACCTTTGCTCCTTACAATTGATCAAATAAATCTTTTATTCTAAGCAAAAGATACTTATTCCGGATTGTGACCTTATTCAACTGTCTATAATCTATACACAGTTGAAAAGATCCATCTTTCTTCCTAATAAATAATACAGGTGCGCCCCATGGAGAGAAACTTGGTCGGATAAATCTTTTATCTAATAATTCTTGTAATTTTACTTTTTAACTCTTTTAACTTTGCCGGAGCCATCCTATACAGTGCTTGCGATATAGGAGCACTTCTAGGTATAAGTTCAATCTTAAATTCTATTTCTCTCTCAGGTAGCAAACCTGGTAAATTCTCCAAAAATACATCCTCAAACTCATTTACCACTGGTAGTTCTTTTAACTTTGAACTTTCCTTCCTATCCTCCACAACAAAAGCCAAATATGCTTCATACCCTTTTCTTAGGTATTTCATAACCATCATTACTGATATAATCTTAATAGAAGTCTTCCTATTTTCTCCAACAAATGTTATCTTTTCTCCATTCTCCCTTTTAAATTCTACTTACCTATTATAACAATTCATATTTGCTCGGTAATGACTTAACCCATCCATTCCGAGTATAGCATCAAACTCACCAATGGATAAGGGTATAAAATTCTACCTCATCTCACCCCATTAATCTTTACCAGGACATCCCTATATACATTCTTACAAACTACACTTATTCCTATAGGCATGCTCACAATCACAAGTTCATTCAAATCACTTATCTTAAACTTATCATGCATCACATAAATCGATAATATGAATGAAACTAGTATACGTGCTAGCTTACCATTGATGTGAGCCTTGCCCGTTATCATATTTGGTAACTCCTCGACCTCTCGCTCCATAATAGCATACACTCTAGCTTGTTATACACCACTAGCTGCTGAGTTTGGCTCTCCTGGTTGGTTCCAAGACATTCCTACCAAACCAATCATCTCTCTTTGTACAACTGCTGGCCTTCCTACCCTAGTTGACCTTCCACCTCTTTCGTTACGAAGAGTATAAGATGCTTGCATTGATAGTTCTCCTGGGTATACTTTTATATAATTCCTCATATAATGTCATATGTCATTGCATCGGTAGCATCTAACTTCACCTTGATTATACCTCCCAGTATGATTTTTCTTACATATGTTACACGAAGGTAACATGTCTCTCCCTTATAATCCATTTCCAACACCCATCTGTCCAGATGGCATTATTAGTTGTCTCACCGATGTTTGACTTCTTTGAGGTTTATTTTCACCTCCCGACCTCACATTGCTCTTGGAGTATAGAGAGAATCTTGATATCCTACTCCCATTTCCTCTCCAAGGTTGTCGTGATAATTCAGCTTGTTGATTAGGCTTAACTTGGGTTGAAGCTTCTAATTCCTTATCTAGCTTCTCCTGTTTCATTATTTTTTTAACCCAACTTCTAAATGTCATTCCAGCATACAAATTCAATTTTCCTCTCAAGGATATATACAGTCCGTCATGAAATTTTTCACTTTTCCTCTCCTCTGTATGATATATGTCCCTCACGTACTTGTACAGATCCTCGAATTTATCAACGTATTCTCTAACTGCCATCGATCTTTGCACTAAGTTGATAAATGCATCTACTTTCTCCTTCCGATAGTTTTCTATCAAGTATTCTATACGAAATTCTTCCTGAAATATTTGCCAAGTCAACACTTTGCCATACAAATTTCAAACTCGAGTCAGCCAATCGTCAGCTTTATCAAATATCAGGCCATAAACATTACTTATCTTCTCCTCGTCACTAAGCTACAACGTTGTAAAGGCCTTCTCCACAGTCTTAATCCACTTGTCAGCTTGTCCTGAGTCCAATGTACCGTAAAAGTCATAAACTCTATATTTCTTTGCGTGTTCAATTACGTCTCTCGGTCTTTTATACTTCTTTTTATCTTTCTCCACCATCATAGTTGCCATAGTCCGTGCAAATTCTATAGCATCTACATGCATTACTGGCAACACTGGATTATTAGCCACATTTTCCTACACCGGCGGTAGTGGTTGTCCATTACGCGCTCTTCTTAGTACATTAAAATTCAGCACTGGAGCAGTAGGCATCGAACTGCCCCATTCACTCCTTACATCGATTCCTCGCATATTATCTTTCTCATTACTAACAGAAGCTATTGATGGAGACAATTCTCGTGGTCGATTCCTACCCACACTTTCCTCTCTCTCTACCAGATCCATCCTATCAGCCTCAACACCTCAGCCTCTACATCCATCTCTCGGTCTACCTCTAGGCCTACAACGTACATCTATTCTGCCTCCTCTATTTCTTGCCATCTTCCTACAAATTTAAAATTAGTCCACTTTAGTGATTCATCCATTGAATGTCAAGTTACCAGCTAACATCCACCTCACACATATATTTCTTAATTTTCACAAAATTTACTTAACCTAGGTTTCATACCTTGAGCTTCCAAAATTTATCAAATCCATCAAAATCTAAGCTTCCAAACCAAACTTTCAAACTTAAACTTTCAAATATAGACTTTCAAACACAGACTTTCAAACCTAGGCATTCAAATATAAACTTTCAAACCCAAACTTTCAAACCTAGGCTCTGATACCAAAAACTGTGGCACCCCTCCCCACTGACACCCCGTCAAATAGCGTCATCACTCTCAATGTCCTGCCCGAGGTACCGACGTGGAGAGGCATCACTTTTAGAATAAAATCTAACACCATTTCACTGTCAACATTCTTACATTATTTAATTATCAGAAATGTATGTATAAATAAAATCATCGATTCATTCATCCAAAAAATGACAAGAATGATGGCAAGCTCAAATACGCTACTGATATAATATACATATAGATAGTGTACTATAAAAGGGATGCATGGGATATGAGTTATCCAAAAATATATACAAATATAAACCAAAACAAATGGATACAACCCAACAACCCTAACACGTAGGTCTAACTAGACCTAGAGTGTACTGTCATAACTACAACAAAAGGTGCAGTTACTCCCTAATACATGCCTTATCATAAAATAAAAGAGAAAGCGGTCTGGACGTGACTAAGTCCAGGTCAAAGAGACCCGAACCCCTATGGTAGTGACGTGCGTCACTGTAACTACCATCAAGCAACCGTCAGTAAAGTCTTACCTCTTTGAATACGTGTGATAATCTACTGCTATTGGCTCTAAAGGAACTCTAAAAGATAAGACTGCATCAGCGTCATGTCGTATAAAGAAGTGGACCTCTGTCTTCGGCCCGTCCACCTCATATGCCATCGTAGTATAAAGGATGGCCATACTATTTACAATATTAACAAGGACTAACCTATGCTGAAAAAGAAAATGAAATAGGGTGATGAGTATTTTCTCAAGAAAATACCCAGTGAATAGACAGACTGCAATGCTGTCTCAAGAAACAACAGGAAATAACAATAACCAAAATATTTGAAAATAATCAAATTATTTCCATTTTACTCATAAAATAATCCATATAGAATAAACAGATTTGTAATCAAATCGTAAGAATTATTTAAAATAACTCTTTAAAGATTCTAACCCGGTTCTTCCAAAAATTAAACTTTCTTTTCCTTTAAAAATATCATTCTCACATTAATCACATCACAATACTATTTACCAAATATAATTAAGAACAGATTAGGTTGCTATCGATGTGGTGGGTACCAATCAACACATCAAAGGTCCAATCTAGGTATGCATACCCATCTATAAACTGCTCGGATTAGCTAAAGGCATTCAAGAATCTCGAGCGCTGTCCCAAAGACAGTTATCATAATCACATATCTCAATTTCATCAATTTCTCATTGTATCCTAAGTACAAGAATATCAATTACACGTGAGTTACTGTACCCCAGACACAGTCTTACATCTCACAGAACCCAGCCGTACTCCGGGCACGGTTTTACTATAACCACCTTTTCTTTTAATGTACATGTGCTCATAAAATCATTATATTTTCATAACCAATTGTGTTTTTTATCAAATCAAAACTCTGTGTTACTCCGTATATCATATACATTACAAGTCAGGGCAAAAAACCGATCAGAATTAACTCAAATAACATTTTGAACCACTAAGGTGCTGGCTCAGTGTAGAGGCGCCGCCTCTGTGGCCACTGAGGTGCCACCTGATCATCCCCATATCACTAAGGCGCCACCTGATTGGCTTGATGAGGCATCGCCCTAGTGCTCATTGAGGCACCGCTTGAGGGCCTGAATGGGCTGAGTCGTCACCCTAGCACGATGAGGCACCATCTCAGTGTAATCAGGCGCTACCTGATCACACCACAGTAACGTTTGAATTTTTAAATTTTTTAACAGATATAAAATTTCAATCCAAAATCAATCTAAAATCGATCAAAAACACATATAGAAGTGAAAGGATTGAAGAAAAGAAGTCCACTCACTGAAATGTAAGTTCATTCTCTTCATTTTCTTCCTCCGACAGCATCGCGTCCCTCTTTCTTCTTTTTCTTCTTCTTTATCTGTAACAATGGCGGTTTATGCCATTTTACAATTTAGTCCCCCAACTTGTTATTTTTCAATTAAGTCCTTCCTCCAAACTTATTTTTCTTTCAATTTAGTCCTAATCTAAAATAACTTAAATTATTCAGGTGTGGACATGACATATATAATGTTCACCAAATACAACCATAAAAAGAAAAAGGCTCAATTAAAGCCCAATAAAAGGTATAAATAAACAGGCCAACAAAATACAAAAAAAAAAATTAAACATAAAATTTCAAAGCCTCTGAAACAGCTTCAAATAATTTAATTTGGGCCTGAAATCTGGCTGCAATAAGCTTTATGCACCTATAAATTTTTGAATGAGCTTCGATTTGATATACTGTGGGCTTTATAACTCATCCGGAGTCAAAAGTTATGACCTTTTAAAGTATTCTTGCGCGACCCCACACTTTTACTAACCGCTCCATAAACTGTAAAACTAGTTGGTCCACACCAATTGGTGAGCTATTTGAGAGGAAGTAGTAAAACATTTTGGAAAATAATCAACCTCTACCTTAAGATTAAGAAAAGAGTGCTTGTTATCTTGAGGAAATAATGAAAATTAATATGAGCATTATGATTTTTAAAGAAATAAAATTATAGGTAAAGTAGATTTCTTGAAAAATTGAGGTTTGAATATGGAATTGGTAAGTAATTTGAAAGAGAAGATGAAGAAGAGTGGATATGAATTTTTTGAAATTCAAAAGAAAAATGGAGAGAAAAAACTAAATGAAGCTTACATAAACATATATCCATATAATTATTTATAGGTTTGCCTCAAACTAATTATACGCAAGGGCATTGTTTGTACCCAAATATAAAAAAATTTGGTCCATTGATAAATCATAAAACCTAGCCCATGAAAAGAAGAAATTTCTATAATTTATGTTTATGCTACTTTATGTTACAGGTCTTAAAGAAGTCTTAAAGAAGCCTTGGGGAGGAAGAAAATTGAAGCTTCTGGAATTAATGTTACAAGCTAAGGAAGAAATGATTTCTAAAACTTTCTGAGAAATTGAAGAGTCAAAGAAGAAATAGTCTCTAAGTGAAGTAATCTGTAAGAAATAGGATTAATGATGCTCTTAATTGATAAAACTAATAGAGAAATTTATCTATAAAAATAAAGGAGCAGTAGAGAAGAATGGACAGTCAATTATCTTCAACAAATTAACCCAAAACATTTATCAGCAATCATCATTTACAATAGCAATTTCAACATTTTCAATTTTATTAGCTTATAGTTTGCAGCTTTTATTTTCTGTTCACTCAAGCTTATAAATACTTTCCTTTTTACAGAATTTTTTGTTCTTCAATTTAGTCAAGCGATGCAAATTTTTTTATTTGTATTACACTGCCAATTTTATGAAAATTCTCATTGGAGTTCAAGCAAATTGTGATAAAAAAATATATTTAAAAATTCACATTATCTAAAAATAAGTCAGGTTTCACTTTGAGGAAATAATTCCTCTAGAACGCTCGCATTAAGCTAAACCCAGTTCGCTAAAAATTGAAGTAACACAAACTTTTATTTAGTTTCATAGCAATCACTAAAAAAAAAATTTTGTACCTATATAATCCACAATTACTATGTTAATTTAGAATTAGAGATTTTTTTTGCAAATAAATCCATGTTTTCTATACATTTGTAGGCAATAAGAAAAATTTAAAAATTATTTTAATTCTGTCTAGTAATAATATACTCATTTTAAGTGGTATCAAAGTCTAAGAGAAGGTAAAATTCTAACTTTTTTTTTGTAAATTTTAGACTAAATTGAAAAGATGAAGAAATTGAGTAATTAAAATAGTTTTAAAGAGAAATTTGGATGACTAAAACTTTTTAACGGTACCTTTTTGAAATAAAATCAAAGTTAGATTATCAAAAAGAAATAAATTGAAGTTGAGTACCCAGACTGTAGTAAGTGTGAAGTTGGATGACCAACATTATATTTAACCCTTTAAATAGTTGTACTTAAACAAGCCAAAAATTTCATCAAGGGCATTTGTATTCTTCAGTATAAACATTAGGGGCGAAAATGTACCATTACCTTTTTTGGGATAATAACATTTGCAGTCCTAAAAGTTATATCGTTTTTACAATTAAGTTATGAATATTTAATTTATAACAATTAAGTTCAGTGAGTATTTAAAAAATTAATCGTTGGTCTTATCTCGTTATATGCAACAGATTACGCATACGTGGCACTATATTTACCCACGTGGCATTCATGTCATCATTGCACCATCCATCTCAGCTTCTCATATCAACTTCCCTATCTAACTCACCAGTCACTTAAGATTTCCATTTAGTAACCTAGGTTCTTATGTTTATGGGAGAAAAATGACAGTCTTTTAGGGGAAAAAAAATTCATAAGTTTAGGGGGGGAAAATTCATGCTTTCATGTTAAAATTGTCTTTATAGCATGAAAGAAAGAAACAAAGAGAAAAGAAAGATATCAAAAAAGCTAAAAGTAAAAGAAACATCTCATAAATCTCATATTTTCGAGGATGAGAAACATCATCCATAATAAATTCATGAATCTTCAGGAGACAAAAGATGAACTTTTTCACCAAATTCAAGTGCACATAATTTTGCGCAAGTCTGAGGTAGAAGAAGCATGTAATTTTATCACCCAAATTCGATCACCACTTATCATTTTATCAAACAATCCCAAAAGGTCCCAAATCACTTGTGATGTCAATATAACCAAAAGCCCTAGTAAATACATTTCTACAATGAATTAAGGAGTAGAAGAGAAAGCAAGAATTGGATAGATAAAATATGAATTGAGAAGGAACGAGCGAGAGGTTCGGTTTTGAATGGAGTGATGTTATAGCTCGACGATACATCAGAGTAGCAGAATACAGAGCGTGGAAGAGAAGAAACTTCAATATTTTATTTTATTTTGAAAAGAGAAAGGAAAAGTGTGAGATTGTAGTGATAAAGAGATGAGAATTGAAAAGAAGAAATAATAAGTGAAGAGGAGGGAAGACTAAAACAGGATATGAAAATGTAGTAGAATGGAAAGGAAAGAGATGACATGGGAAGCTAATATGGTTTGGGAGTTGACATAGGAAGCTGATGTAGATGGTTAGTATTGACAAGGATGCCGCATAGACTTATTTTGTTATATTTAATAGGGTAGGATTAATGATTAAATTGTTAAATACTCTCTAAACTCAACTGTACAAAATTAAGCACTCTCTCTTTTTCTCTCAAATTTTTCTCTTTTCTTCTTCTTAGTTTTTCATCTTTATTAGCAGAGAGATGTGATTTTTGGCCTTTTTTGGCCTAAAATCACCCCTCTATACATCTTTTTTATCAATTTAATTCTAAAATAAGTGGTTATTCCATATAGATTTAGGTTTATTTTTTTATTTTTGTGGTTTCGTCGTCTTATTGCGGCGTTTGGTTTTTGCCGTCTTGTTGCGGCGTTTTTGTGTGTGTGTGGGCAATTCAGACAAATAAGGCATATTCGATTCAACAGAGATATCAGATCCGATTATGGTCGTCAGTATGTTGCAACACTGGAATCATAGGTATTCTAGTCATTATAGAATTTTTAAATGTGTAGGCTTTGAGCCGATTTATAATGCTATTAACCTTGGAGATGTGAATTTTTCACAGTTTCAATGAATGTGATTTAATGATTTTTAGCGGATTTCTATCAATGTTTTTATCAATGTATTGCTGGTTTAAATGAATGAAATTATTGTTATTGTCAAAAAAAAAAAAAAAAAGAGTTAATTGAAAAAAAAAAAAAAGATATAACATTTAGGACTGTAAATATTATTATCTTTTTTTTTTTATTACTGCAACATGTGAGTGGGGAGGAGTACTACTAATTCTGAAAGAGAATTTCACATGCATCTTTAAAAGTGATATGGTATGCAATACCATTTTGAACGGTCTTGATTTATACATATATCAAGATTGATTATCTATAATTGGAAAAGATTAATTCTATTGATGTATACATACAACCAAGAGCCTTCTCCCATTAAGACTCCATCATCATCTTTTTTTTTTTTTTTCTTTTTTCCGAGAAACCATTAATACTCATTATCAAGTGAATTTATTTGGATTAATTTGCAAATTTGAGTTCATTATTAATTTATTTATATTAGGTATTTGATGATTTTTTTTGTGCCACTTAATGGTTTGATGATTTTTTTAAAAAAAGTAATTGACTTGTAAATAAATTATATTTTGCTTTTTGTTCTCTATGAATAGTTCAAGTGATAAAAGATGTGTACATCATATAAAAAGATCAGAATTTGATTCTCCGTTCCCTCCAGCTCTCCCCTTATAGAAGGAAATTAAACTATGTCAACCAGCTAAAAAAAATTATATTTTACTTTTCCTAATTAATTTGATGGCTGTAATTTAATTTGCTATAATTTTATATAAATAAAAAAAACAAATGCATAAAGAAAACCTTAAAAGCAGATCCTTATTTGCATCAGTCAATTAAATTGTTGAATATTTAAAATATATAATTACATTAATATATTTTATAATTAGTCCGAATAATTTTTGGATCAAGCAATCAATGAACATAATTTAATTTTAAATCAAGGAAATTCTATTTTTAATCTAGAACTTTAATTACTTAGACAAGTAATTAAAAGACTTGATAATTTTATTAAGATTTATGATATTTAAGTTTCAACTAAAATTTAAATTAAAAGTTCATTCAAATATTAATATTGCATCTGCTTGAGCATAATTCAAGTGGTGTGAATAAAATTAGATTTTACGTTTTATTTATCGCACTTAATTATTTGACTGATTGATTTGATATGCTTCACTTTTATTAGAGCACAAATTTGAATTCTATCTGTGTTATTTATATTGATAAAATCCATTAAACTGTCTAATTGTCATACAACATAGTTTGTTTACTGATAAAAAAAAAAAAAAAAAAAGAAAAAAAATCATAATATTTGCAAATATTTCCTCAATATTTATGCCTCAAGTCAGATACATCCATACAATTATGCGAAAAAAACTTTTCATAGGAGAATTGGATAAAAACCCAAAAAAGCCCAAAGAAAAAAGTAAAAAGCATAATTAAGCATCACTTTTTTTCACTTTTTATAGCTATTGGACAAAATACATAAAAGTCACGAATATTACTTGTTACAAATCTTTAACCAGCATGTTTTGTAGTTATAAATTATTTTTTAGTTACAAGTGATATTTTTAAAATATTATTTTAAATAAAATATTTTTCAAGAATAAAATCAGTTCATTTTTAAAATTATTAAATGAATAACTACTATTTATTGAAAACAAAATAATTAAAAATAAAAAATATGGAAATTCTTTAACATATGTAGTATGTAAATTAATACGTATGATTAGATTAATTTATGTTTGTAAAATGGTTAATTCACGTTTGTAAACTATTCTTAATTATAACAGTTTTGACATAGTGATATTTTTAAAAACATTATATCAAATAAAATAATTTTCAAAAATAAAATCAGTTCATTTTTAAAATTATTTTATATATCTATAATATATATAAATGTACGAAGCGGGGACACGTGAAATTATAAAACTATCCGTATTATTTATTATATAAAATTCAGATAATTTATTAATTTATCAATTAAAATTAAATTAAATCAATTAAAATTACAATTATAGTTTAATTTAAACTAAATTTCCTACTTTAATTAGGTTAACTTATAAAACATGGATAATTTAGTAATATATTAATTTAAATTAAATTAAATTATAATTTAAATTAAATTATATTTCTTATTTTAATTAGGTTAACTTTTATTTTATATAATATAAACTAATTAAATATTATATTTAGTTATAATTTAAATAAAATTATATCTCCTATTCTAATTAGATGAATTTTTACATAATTTTAGAAATTTTATTAAAGTTTAATAAAAAATATTTATTATTATTTAAATAAAATAATAATAATGTTAAAAATGAAAAAATCATGATAAAAATTAATTATAATGACCAATTTTATTAATTTTAATAAAATATCACTAACATTATTTTTTATTTTTTATTATCTAATGCTTAATTAAGATTATAATTTAAAAATAGTACATAAAAATATTTTTTGAAAAATAAAGTACGAAAATGAAAATATTTAAAGTTGATGTTTAATTAATAAAAAATAGAAAAATTAATGTTAAAATAGTATATTTAGTTCTAATTTAAATAAAATTATATTTCTTATTCTAATTAGATGAATTATTAATTGGAGTAATATAAATTAAATAAATAGTATAATTTAAAAATTTTATATAAGTTTAATAAAAAAAATAGTTACTATTAATTTAATTAAATTTTACTATTTGAATAATTAATTATAATCATAATTTAAAAATAGTATATTGAATTTTTTTAATAGAGAGAAATAATATACTTAAAAATAATTAAATAGCTAATGTGATTACTCAAAAAAGAAAAATTAATGTTACAAATATTAAAAATTAATTTACAACAACAAATTTTATTAAATTTTAATCAAAATAACTAAAACTAAGTTAATTAATTTTTATCATCTAATGATTAATTACAATTATAAGATAAAATAATAGTACATGTAATTTCTTTTAGAAAAATATTAAACTAAAATTATTAAAATAAAAATAATAAAAATGTCATATATAGTGAGTTAAAAAGAGAAAAATAATATGAAAAATGTAAAAAATATTAAAAATTTTATTGATAGAAATTTTCTTAAGAATATTATTCAAATTAATTAAAAAATTTTGAATTATTTAATGATTAATTACAATAATAAATTATAAATTATAAATAAAATTTTGGTATAAGAGAAAGGTACTAATTAAAAAAATTTAAAAAGAGATATATACTTACTAAAAAAAGATAAATATTAATGTTATAAATATTAAAATCATGAAAAAAATTAATTTATAATGACAATTATTTAAAATTTAATAAAAGATAACTAAAATTAATTTATTATTTTTACTATCTAATGTTTCATTATACTTATAATTTAAATTAGTATATAAAATTTACTTTTAAAAAATGAAGTACTAAAATAAATATTATTCAAAATTGATGTGTAATTATTAAAAAAATAGAAAAATTAATGTTAAAAATACTACAAAAATTAATTTATTAAAATATAATGAAATAATGTATATAAAATTTTATTTTATATTGATTAATTATGATTATAATTTAAAAATAATATACGAAATATTTTTAGAATAGAAAAATATTAAAATCGTATTAAATTTTTTTAATTTAAATTTATTTTTCATAAACACGAATCCAATAATAGGAAGATCACGTGCGAAGCACATGTTGTGTGTACTAATATATATAAATATACGAAGGGAAGACACATGAAATTACAAAACTGTCCATATGATTTATTGTATAAGATTCGGATAATTTAGTAATTTAGTAATTAAACTTACAATTAAATTAAATTAAATTATTTAAAATTATAATTGTAATTGAATTGAAACTGTATTTCCTATTTCAATTAGGTTAACTTATAAAATCTGGATAATTTAGTACTATATTAATTAAAATTAAATTAAATTAATTGTAATTATAATCATAATTATAATTATATTATATTTTCTATTTTAATTAGGTTAAATTCTATTTGATATAATATAAATAGTGTATTCAATTATAATTTAAATAAAATTTTATCTCATATTCTAATTAGATGAAGTTTTATATAATTTTAGAAATTTTATTGAAGTTTAATAAAAAATAATTTAAATAATTTAAAAATAAAAAATGTTAAAAAATTACTAAAAAACAATTTATAATAGGTAAGAAAAAAGAAAAATGTATGAAGGGGGACACATAAAATTATAAAACTGTCTGTATGATTTATTGTATAAAAGTCAAAAAATTTACTAATTTATCAATTAAATTTAAATTAAATTATTTCAAAGTATAATTGTAATTGAATTGAAACTATATTTTCTATTTTAATTATGTTAATTTATAAAATCTAGATAATTTAGTAATATATTAATTAAAATTTAATTAAATTTATTATAATATTAGATGAAGTATTACTTGGACTAATATAAATTAAACAAATAGCATATTTTAGAAATTTTATTGAAGTTTAATAAAAAATGTTACTATTAATTTAATTATATTTTACTATTTAAATATTTAATTATAATTATAATTTAAAAATAGTATATAGACTTTTTTTAATAGAGAGAAATAATAGAAGTAAAAATAATTAAATAACTGATGTGATTACTTAATATAAGCAAAAATAATAAAATAGTTGATGTGATTACTCAAAAAAAATTAATTGTTTTTTGAAATTAACAAAACATACAAACACACGCACACACTGGATTAGGAATAGGAAACACTTTTTTACAAAAAAAATTAATGTTGAAAATAGAAAAAGTTAATTTACAATAATAAATTATATTAAAGTTTAATTAAAATAACTAAAACTAAGTTAATTAATTTATCTAATGATTAATTACAATTATAAAATAAAAAATAGTACATATAATTTTTTAAAAAATACTAAAACTAAAAATATTAAAAAGGTGATATACAGTGAGTGAAAAGAAAAGAAAAATAATGTTAAAAATGTTTAAAATATTAAAAATTTAATTGATAGAAATTTTCTTAAGAAAAATATTCAAATTATTTTAACTAAATTTGAATTATTTAATGATTAATTACAATAATAAATTTAAAATTGTAAATAAAATTTTTGT
This sequence comes from Macaranga tanarius, assembly GCA_949673435.1. Classification (NCBI taxonomy): domain Eukaryota; kingdom Viridiplantae; phylum Streptophyta; class Magnoliopsida; order Malpighiales; family Euphorbiaceae; genus Macaranga; species Macaranga tanarius. Next base: position 1,618 of record CATIWO010014038.1, on the reverse strand, counting down.
GAAAAAACAAGGTACTAAGTTGAAAAAATTTTAAAAAGTGATATATAATTACTAAAAAAAAGATAAATATTAATATTATAAATGTTAAAATTATGACAACAAAATTAATTTGTAATAAAATTATTTAAAATTTAATAAAAGATAACTAAAATTAATTTATTGCTTTTTTATTATCTAATAGTTCGTTATGCTAATAATCTAAAAATAGTATATAGAATTTTCTTTTAAAAAACGAAATACTAAAATAAAAAATATTCTTAGAAATATTAATGTTAAAATTGTTAAAAATACTAAAAAATTAATTTATCAAAATATAATTAAATAATGTATTTAAAATTTTATTTTATATTGATTAATTATGAATATAGTTTAAAAATAATAGATAAAATATTTTTAGAAGATAAAAATATTAAAGTTAAAAATATTTAAAACGTATTCTTTTTTTTAATTTAAATTTATTTTATAAAAACGAGTCCAATGATAGAAAGATCACATGCGAAGTACGTATGGCTTAATACATACCCAGCCTCCTGAACTTGCCAGTTTTTTTCACTTTAGCACTTCAACTTACAATTTTGTTATTTCAACACCTGAACTTGCAATACACTAATCTAATAATATAATACATCTACCACCCCCATACTTGCCACTTTTTATCAGTTTGACACATCTACTTGCAGATTTTAGTCAGTTAAATATATTTACGTGTCATATGTTGATTCGCTAATATGATGACAGAAGTTTAAAAATTACATTTTAGGCAAGTTCAGGTGTTGAAATGGCAAAAGCGTAAATTGAAGTGACAAAGTGAAAAAAGCTAACAAGTTCAGGAGGCTGTGTATGCATTATGCCAAGCACGTATTGTGTTTACTAGTATATATAAATGCTAAAATCCTATAATTTTTCTATATTTAATATTTTGTAATTTTAGTTTATGTGTCAAATTTTAAAAATTCATCATATTTTTAAATAAAATATTAAAAAAAATCTTTTTGAAACTATATTAAAAATTTTATTATATTCCTACTATAACATTGATATTTATATCCTCAATACTAACTTAATAGTATTCAAATTCTATTTTTCTACCTCAAATAATTCAAATACTAATTTAAATTATTAAATTCTTTATTTAATTTTTATTTTTATTAATAAAAAGTAACCAAATTTTTGTTATTATAATTATTTTTTTGAGTTCGTGTTGTTGTAAATTATTTAATTAAATTATAATTTATTCAAATTTTTTATTTAATTATTTTAAAAAATATATATTATTTGTAGTCCGTGCAACGCGTAGATGAACGACTAGTTATAATTAAATTGAGTATTTTGCCAAATCAATTTGCTCAAAGTATAACTTTTAAATAATTTTCAACTAATTTAGGTCTGTAAATAATTTTATTTCAATTACAAAAATGTCAATTATATATCTTAAAGGGAAAAGGTGCAAATTGTTAGTATAGATATGCCCTAGGGCCATTTTGTATGTAAACATTGTATATTAATCCCTTGGTAATAAAATATTCTTTTAGATAAAGTGTTTGTTTATTTGAATATTTACCTTTAGTATTATGTTAAATGAGTTTATTATCAAGAGTTGATAATATGAGTGACAAAC
>CATIWO010014029.1:0-40833 GCA_949673435.1 Macaranga tanarius | reverse complement strand
TATCCGGTGGTTACTCGGTACCGGAAGCCGAATATTCTGAGAATATTTCGGTTATTAAATGTATTGGTGGTCATCAAACTTTGCACTTGTTTCATTTTGGGTACTAAACTTTAATTGATTTCATTTCAGTCACCAAATTCTCAGAATATTCTAAGAATATTCGGCTTCCGGCATCGGGTGACCACCGGATAAAATAAAATTAAAGTTAGGTTACCTCTATGAACCAAATTAAAGTTCAATACCCAAAATGAAATAAGTGCAAAGTTTAGTGACCATCGGTATATTTAACCCTGCAGTCTGGGCTACATTTTCTACAGGAATTCGAACTTAAGCGTGCCCATGAATGCTTGCGCGGAAATTATGCAGTGTAAATTTTTAGGGACTGCTGTTATTGGAATTTATTTTAGCTGATTCTTCTACCCTATTTTGGCAGCAAAGTTAACCTCTGAAAAGTTCCTAGTTTATTTGATTATCTTTTGAGAAAGTTTTTAGGGTAGGTTCTCTATATAAAAAGAGGGGTTTATATGTAGAGAATGAGGAATCAATCAATCATTCAACATTATTATTTTCAGTCTTCTTTATTTTTAATTTAGGGTTTTTGTAAACCATGAGTGGCTGAATTTTCTTTTTCTAATTAAGAATATCAAGATATGATTCATAAATAAATTGTGAGATTTTGTTTTCATTGTTTTCTCTACTCAAATATCTGAATATTTTCTATGTTTAATGTTATTTTGTTCAATTAAGATTATTGACGTCTAATTTTAATTGAATGAATATTACTAGTTAAATCTTTAAATCCGTAATTGTTATTTGATTTAATAAAGTGGTAAATCTATCTATTTATTGAATTGAATCCTTAAGGTTAGTGTGGGTAAATTTATTTAGTCCAATTTAAATAATCGAACTTGTGTATTATTGATTGGAATTGGTAGCTTTTCTAATTCTTAATGTTATTTCTCAATTAAATCCTAAGAGTTTGTTTAGTGGTTGTTGATAAATAAGATTTATTAGATGATCTTATCTCTTTTAAATTATTATTAAGGATGAGCAGAATGCTAGAGCTTGTTAGTGTTCATAATTAATTTATTGGAGAAGTAGAAATTTATCTATTTGTATTCAATGATTAATTTAAATGAATCATAACCAAGATATTCTTTGACTATAAGCTTTTAATATTTGATATACTCTTTTAAATTCTTACTTTATGATTTATTTGTTTTAAATTTATTTTTCCATAAACAAAAATCTCATTTTTATTTCTTATTTCAAAAGTAAAATTCAGATTTAATAATTTGATCAATCTATTGGGAAACGACTCTACTCAACATTTACTACAAATATTTATATTTAGAGTAAAATTTTATTTTTGTTGGATTCGACACCCATCACGACTAAATTAAAATTTGAACCGGATAAATTTATAAGAAAGATAAAATTCTTTCAATCTATATTTTCTTTATATATTAAATTAGAATTTAAGATCTTATTCGGGGAAAAACAAACTCCTCCCATTTGAATCAACATATATTAATATTAAAATTAATTTTTTGTTGATCCACTAATACTCTTTTTTTCTACTAAAACTCATATAGAGCAAAACTAATAATGCTATATGTCCAAAAAAATCAGTCTAATAGAATATTGTACATAAAAAATGGGGAAGAAAAGGAAAGTAACATGTGGGTATAGCTCAGAACTTTGACATCCTACATTCTCTAGTGATATCTTCTTCTTATTATTATTGATCTTATTATAAACTTTTTTTTGGTGGGTGGAGTACAAATCATATATTATATAATTGCTGGAAATGAATAAAGAAATATCAAGAGAGGAAGAAAGGACATATAATTGTGCATGTCACCAAGTTCAATGACAGCTGCAAAGCAGACAGGCAGGCCTGGAGAGAGCAAAAGAAATTACATTAAAGTATATATCCATATGTATATAAATTGTCTAACTTGGCATAAAATATTTTAAAAAATTAAGATCCTTCCAAATTAGATAAAAGAGCATAAGCAATAAACAAAAAGAGGCATGTTCCATTGGGTCAGGAAGATCTGAGGCAGGATCTATACTAGACTTTCAAATAAAGTCATGGTTATGCACACATATATATATATACACCATCATTGAGTTTGTCATTTCTTTTGTATTACTTGTCTTCTCTGAACTTCTCTGACTGCACCCATCTCAACCCATTTACACTTCCCATCATCTTGTCTAAAACTTTTTCATGTCTATATTAAAGCCAAAATTTTGAGTTCTAGTTTCTGATCAGTATAATTATAATGGATATGGAGGCATTGTCCTTAGTATATAGTCTAGTCTTTTAACACAATATACACACACACATTAACAGGAATTGGATATAAAACCTTTCTTTAAAGATTTTGGAAAATTTTTTCTCACCTAATCAGATCTGATAATTTGGTACATCTTTATTTGGATCATATCCTAGTAGGATAGCCACCAAAGTTAGGTATGTGTGGTACTTTTTTGTCCTTTTTGTGTTGACAAGTACTAGTGGTGTGTTATGGATTAAAGAATTGATGAATGACCAAAAACAGTAGCCTTTAGTGTCTAAAAATTATAATTATGAAATTATTTCTTTTGAATTATCATTGACAAATGATGTTTAGATGAATTGTTCCAAGACAAGGTTCCAATATCTCAAATTCAAATTGCAGCAATTTCAAAATTTATTTTTAAATTTATCCTCAATAAAATTTATAGTTGTAATACCAGCTAGATATTTAGCTTATAATTTGAAAAAATCATGAAAAATATTCAACGATCTCTGAAGACTGACCTGTAAGAGATTACTGTTAGCGGGAGATATCTTTCTATATTAGTTAATGAGAGCAAGTTTTCCTTTGGTTGTCCTGTTGCCTCTCTAACCATTTTTCCTGACTCATCTTAATTTGATTATGTAGATAATCCAATTAGCTTCATATAATTCATAAATAGAAAGATAATTTCTTTTTTAACTAACACTAAATGTAATTCTTATAAAAATTTCAACATCTGATATGTTTTAAAAAAATAATCAGTATATGGCATTGGCATGATTAATTGGTCAATAATCCTTTTTCACCCCTAAAAAATTAATGATTGGTTTTGGTTTTCTTGATTGTCTTGCTTAATTTCTTCTTTGGCATGCAATTTGGTAATAGGTCCAGCTGGCATCAAGTTTCATGAATTCTTTGATTTTGGAGTAGTTGGTATAAGGTTGAGACTTTATTGGAGGTAAAATATCTTTTTCAATTACAGCTGATTTTCCATGCATTAAGGAGGGAGCAGAGTATGGGAACTCATGAAAATGGGTATTGGAATTGACAATTTTTACTAGCACAATATTTGATTGTGACAAGTATCATATATAGTATAGTACAGCTAGGACGATAAACGAGTCGAGCCGAATCGAGCTTTAACTAGTTTAGGTTTGATTTATTTATAAATGAATCGAGTTTATTAGGCTGATGAGTATTCGCGAGCTGTTCATGAGTTTAAGCGAATCTAAACAAGCTAAAAAAATTTCTAAAAATACAATGTATAAATTTGAATTATTCATTAAAATAATTTAAAATAACTTATTTACTAAATAATTTGTTATAAAATTATGATTTTTTGTAATAATATATTTTTAAAATATTTAAATGAATAAAAATTTATATATTGCATATCTAAAATTTAATTATTAATACATTAAAATTATGAGTCGGCTCGCGAGCTCTTATTCGAGCTTGTTCACAAGCTTTCACGAGCCGAGTTTTACATAATTTGAGCTCGACTCGTTTATTAAACGAGTTTCAATATACAAAATCGAACGAGCTTTTAACGAGTCAAACGACGGCCCGCTCCCTAAGTACAGGATGATTTGAGTTGGAATGCAAACTGAGAAGAAAAGGATATGATATGGCCAAAAATTAATTTTTTATTACGTACTACTATCATCAACATTAAAATGTTAAAACAAATAGGAAAATTTTGGAAACATGAAATGGACCACAATGTTTCATTTCATATATATGTATATATTTCATAAAAGCACCCATGTCCTAAAAGCAAAGTCCCTTGAAAGTTGAAACTTTCATTTAGGTTTTTGCATAAATATCCAAAGCAGGAAATAAAAATGTACTATAAGGTTTGCTTTTTTTGCAATTCAATTTAGTGCTTATGTATAGTGTGAAGAATCGTTGTTTTCAATCATGTTTATTAGTTTATTTCATTTACTAGTTTATATATATATATAAAGAAAGCATGGGGCTCCATAAATTTTTTTTTAAAAAAAAAAAAAAACAGACTGAGCAATACCTGCATAGAGACATAGCTAACTTATTTTACCCACAATTCATTAGCAAGAGAAATAAATTTTTGAGAACAAGAAATTAATTTATTTCCAACTTTTGCTCTCAGGTTGCTTCCCTTTGCATTGACAGGAAAGTGAAAACAACAAAAGAAAAGATAAAGAAAAGAAAAGAAAGAACAAGATCTCTATGAGATCCCTTTTCTTTTTTTGTTGACAATTTAACCCTCTAGCTAGCTAGCTTGCAACATCATCTCTCCTTGAACAACTTCAACATATGGCAAAACATTTCCAATGAACTTGATGCCCTTAAAACCATCTGCAAATAATGAAAATTTTTTTTCTCAGTTTAATTTCATATTTAAAAATGTAGTGTCTTTTTTTTTAATAGAATGTTAAAAAAAATGAATAACACTAAAAGCTGAAAAATACTTAACTGGTTATTTTGAACTTGCTTTCCTGATAGAGAAGGCTGTACATAACCAAAATAATTATCTTGATATGCAGATCTCCCCTGAAAAATTATTATATCAAAAACCCATCAGAATATTTTTTAAAAAAAAACTTTGAAAGTTCTTTTAATTAATTTATACTAGTTATTATTATAAGCAGTGCCTACCTCAAAATGGGTAGCTGAAAAACCTTGTGAATAATCCAACATGCTATCCATTGAAGCTTGATTGTTGTTGGCAAGAGCAAAATTATTCTACATTTTTAATGTAACTAATCAATGTCAAGAACCCACCAAAACAAATTTTATTCTGATAAATTTATATTATCACATTGTAAATGAACTAACCTTGGATAAGTTAAATGCAGGAGAGCTAGCAGTATCATCAAGAAAAGAATTGGGTGGTTCTTGCTTCTCCTTTCCTCTTCTACTGCTACGTTCTTTTTGCCTTTTTCCACCATTGTTGATCAATGTAGTAGTACCTCTAAATGCAGGATAAAAGTACCCATTATCATAGTTGAAGTAACTTTCATCTTCATTAAATTGTGGAGGTCCAGAAGATGCATCAGAGACCATTGACAAATCCTCATCATCATCATCATCAACAACATCTTGTCCATGTTCTTCTCTAGCAATACAATTGATCTTCTTTCCGTCAACATGGTTACTACTATAATTTTTACCTCTTTTAGTTGCTGCTGCTGCAGCACTTGGAGATAGGAAAGATTGTTCCAAGTATAGAGTCCAACCTGACTCACACCCACTACTGCATTCTGATGAACCAAACGCATTCATCATCTTTAAGCAGCAAATATTTGTATGAAATGAGACTTGTGATCTTTATCAATAAAATAAAAATAAACAAAAACCCACAAAGAGAAGAGAGGCAAAAGGCTCAACACTACTGCTTCTGCTACTAAGAGTTGGGTTAATTATGTTGTGTCTATATACATTTGGTCTTTTTATAAAACAAAAAAAATAATAATAATAAGGTAAATATAGTAGTAGAGAAAAGAAAAAAAAAAGGGTTGAATCCTAGAGTAGAGACCAAAATAAATTTGTCCTGACTCAGGCTATCTATGGGAATGTAATCAAGAAATGCCAGTTGGAGTTGGGTTTGGGTTTATAGCTAGTAGTGGATGCATGTAATGTAATGTAGAGAAAGAGAAAAGGAGTGTATATAAGCCACAACCCCATCACATGCTAGACAGCGAGGCACTGTGTACCCTCTTAACAAAACCAGGTACAACTCCATTTTTCCCTTCTTTACTTCCTTCCACATTATATGGACACCTATCCCCTTCTGTACTTATATTGCCCTTATCTCTTTCTCTCTTTATTTTTACATTCAAAAAAGAATTTCATCTATTCTAGATCATTTTTTATGGGAGAATATTTTATAGCAGGAGATATTGTATTTAAATTCTTATTAGATTAAATTTTTTTAAATCAACGTCAGCTTCGAAGTGTCTCATACCTTATATAATGTAAAAATATATATTTTGAAAATGGCACAAAAAATTTAGAATATATATATAATATTAAATCCAACGGTTAAATTTACAAACACATATATATTACATTTTGATTAGTTAATATAAAATATATAGACTATATGTTTAGATTAAGAAAAAAAAAAAAAGAAATTAAGTTCACTATATTCTTTCTGTTCTTCGTTAATGACATGGATTTTGTATGGGCACCATTAAGAGTATTTAAGACTTAATTCTCCAAATACTGATATTTGATTACTTTTTTAAAATATATTTTTAAATCAATTTAATATAGTTAAAATTATTTTTCTAAAAAATAGCCTAAGAATGAAATGCAAATTGTTAAAAAAAAGTAACTTTTTAACCTTTTAAACCACCTTTTAAGATTATAAAATGAATTTGAATTTATATTAATTGAAGTTTAATTGGATTTTAATTTGTAATTTTACAAAATTCTATATACAACTCTAGTATCATTATAAACAAATTATTAGTTATTTGGTGTTAAGTTAGGTTTAATTGTTTGATTTTGTTGTTAATATGTGACAGGCACTATATGTATTTGTTGTGGTTGGTTACTTATTTCTATTATTATTATTTATTAGTGTATGTGGCTCTCTTATCTTCTAAGAATGATTAATAACATGCAAAAATAATTTGATCGTATATGCATAAATGTAAAAAGAAATTTTCAGGCATTTCTTGAAGCAAAATTGCACATACAGTTGATATTAGCATGTGTTGTGTTTTGTCAATTATAGTTAGGAAAATGCGGTTGCTTATTCCTGAATTTATGTATATAACCTAGCTAGTTTTTGCATATATTATTAACTCACCCAATTTGACATAAAGAAATATTTTACTAATTAAAATGGCCATTTAATTATAATTAAAAAGTTTCATGGCAGTCGTGATATATAATGCAGAGAATTGATGCAAAATTAACACTCTATCTTATTTATATCTTAGCCTGGACTTGAAACTCTCTCACATGCACCATTGTACAGACAGAGTAAGATTAGGCATGGCTGGCTGCATGAGTAGATATAGTAGAAATTTTCTTGGGGCAAGGAGTGGAGGTAGTAAAGATGTTGACTGGGTTTTTATGAATTCACATGGCATCACATTGTAACTTCTTCCCTTTTCATTTTATCAATTTAATACTGTACATATATATTAATTATATATAAATTTTTAAGATAATAAAAAGTATCATATATCACCAATAATAATAATCAATCAATAGAAATTATTTTTATTTAAGCGATATTTCAAATTTAAAATATGGTGGTATATCTAATTATATTAAATTAAATGTTGAAAACTCTTCATAGTCATTATAATTTTATTCTTATCAAATTAAATTAATTAAAATTTAATAAAAAATTATAAATCAATTTATCCATTAGTATGTTTTTTTCAGATGCATTCTTCTTTTACATGATTTAATACATTCAAAAATATATTTTAAGTGCTATCTAGAAAATCGAATTCTAGTTGATAAAAAACCACACTTTTATTAGTTCAACTAACCCTCTTGGGTATATATATATATAGATACATGATATGCTTATTAATACAAAATCTCACACGCATGTGGGCACGTGTGCATATATGTGTGCATATATGCATATGCGAGCTTCTAAATATTCACACACATGAATGCACGTGCACACGAACTTCAACCTGAAATTTTCTGTAAAAATCCTCCTTTCACCTATAATATATGCAATATGTAGTCACTTGTCGACTGAGATCTTTGCTTCTACTTCCAAGTGAATCTTCCTTTTGCCCGTTTTCCCTTCTTTTTCTACTTAATTTTATGTGCAGTTTCTTTCAAAAGTATGCCTATAAATACTTTGATGAAAATTTTCTAAACATAGATATTAATTCAGTTCATGCGATTACTTTTTGTAAAACATATATTTGAATTATCAATAACTGTTGGAATCTGCTAGTGGAGAATTATTTTCACTTAAATGACGTCTCAAGTATATATAATCACATTAAATTAATTTGAAAAGTTTTTACTATTTTTATAATTATAAACGAAATGAACTTGATTAGCTAAAATTTAGTAGATTCTGAATACTGATAATTTAAATAAAAAAATATATTTTTACTTTTTTTTTATAATATTGTCTAATGCATAACCCATGAAATTTTTTTTTTTGTTGATTCATATAAAGTATAAACCATTTTATAGAATAAAACAAAATAAGAAGCAAAACATATTAATGGTGGATTGCATTATATGGAATTACACACAATGGTGAATATCTAAGGAGTGTATATATTTATACACCTACCATGTAATGGCTCTTCCTTAGATGACCTCTCTCAATCGAAAATGATTGTGGTCAATCACACCACATGATGGCATTAAATTTGGATGCTGATATCTGTTTTGTTTTCCTTTTGAAATGTACAAACCAACACAAGTAGCTATATGGTCATACTAGATATGATTGAGACCTCCAACTTGTTTTCAAATGATACACCCGTACGTGGAACCATCAATACCACGAACACCATCCATCTCATGTATCTTACATATCGTAATTTCAGGAATTATAATCAAACTCCTTCTTCTTTTTAAATAGTTAAATGGTACATTTTTTATATCATAAAAAATTATGAGTTTATTAACATTTTGATGGTTCAAATGATGAAAAATTTGAATTTCTTAAAGTAAAATTTCAGATTTGAATATTATATGTAGAGAAACAGATATTGAGAGAGTTTTTCATAATCTAAAATAATTGGAATACGTATAGCTACTAGATGTGATTGTAAAAATAATAAAAAAATTTAAAAATAAATTATAAACATTTGTAAATTTAGAAACAGACTGCGATTGCTTTTGAGCTAAAATTTTTCAAAATTAAGAAATAATTAACCAAGGATGCATGTTTTATTTTTATTTTTTTTTTAACATTTAGATGGAGTGGTTAATTCCCAACACCACAAGTGAGGAAATCAAGGGAAGTGAGAATTCGATCATTGATCTCCACAACATATATTTACACCTTTTGTTACTTAGACTACTCATGGGACAGGATGCATGTTTTATGAGTTCATAATTTTTGGTTGAGCTAAACACAAATCAAAGTCATATGCACTTATCATGCATATAGTATAGGCTAAAGTCTTTGTAGTTAGATACCAAATGTTGTTAGGTAATGTGTAGTTGGCATGTGCATTAAGTATGACCCCTGCAGCGGAGAAAACAAATATAGCATTTTAATAGAAAAATTAAGTGAAGAAAAGTCCAATTATAGGTGATCATGGTCAAAAAGAGAATAAATAGTACGGCTATACGTGCGCTAAACATATCCTTTTTTGCGCTAAACATATTCTTTATTTTACAATTAAATAAAAGTAATTTACGATCACCCCTAAATTTGTACCATCATATTAATCTGTTTCTACATTTTTATAAGTCAATTATTTCTTTTCTCAGGTTTCATTCTGTAAACTAATATCTCTTCCATCAAATAATTTTGAAATATACCGTCAACTTTTAGAATATTCCGTCAAAAACCTTCCCATCAGATCAAGAATATTCCAAAAATTAACGGTATATTTTAAAATTATTTGACGGAAGATGGTACCAATTTATATAATGAAACCTGAAGAATAAAATAGTTGACTTATGAAAATACAGAAACGGACTAGTGTGATGGTACAAATCTTAGAGGTGATTGTAAATGACCATTGAATAAACAAGTATATATATATATTAAACTTATTAAATTCTAATTAATCCAGTTTAATCCGAGTTTAAACAATACAGTTAACATGATTATAAATATTACGTTGGAACTCAAAATATTATTTTAAGTGAAAATAATTTTTCTATCAACTGATGATAACAACGGATAAAAAGAACTATATATTTTAACAATGTGATTATATATATATATATATATCTATAATAATGATAGTTGTAATAAATTTGCCTTTTTCAGAATCTTTCTTAATTCATAGGAGAGAGTCAATTGATCGACAAGGCTAGCTAGCAAATGTGTCCTGTGTCCTTGTTGGTGCCAAAATAAGACTAGTGTCAGCTGTTTGTCTTTGTGGTTTAAAAGGCTATACGAAGGCTTTAAAATATTCCTTCGAGGTAAAAAGCATCCACATTTTTATTTTCCACTATGTGACCACATGGAAAACATAAAGATGATAGGTGTTAAATTTTTTCTTTTTTTTAAAGTTTTAAAAACCCATGTGCTAGCTCTTCCTTCTTGGATCACTCATTGCTTCTGTTTGATAATGCAGGCGCTCAAAATAGTAGTAAAGAAGATACTGTGATTAAATCTGTTTTTCAATAAAAATTAAACTCAAAATTTTACCTAAATAAATTTAAATTTATATGCAGTGTGTAATTTGGTGTCTTTTATTTACGAAAATTGAAAAATGGATTGATTCTTCAAAATTTCACGTTAATTATGAAATGTGTATATGAATTATATAGATTAATATATTCTTACAAAATTATCATAGTTTTGTAAATGAACATGTTTGATTCTTATATATGTATTTTATATATTTTAAAAAATAAATTCAAATTTCTACTTAAATCAAAAAATATTAATATCAGGCATTGATTTAATAAATGATAATTTTGTATTTTAATTTTGATATTTATATTCATCAAATATATTATTTTATTAACTAAATATAAAATATCTATAAAATATATATCACTCAATCAACGCAAACAAAAATCTCTCTAAATGATATTTCTCTCCCTCCAAACCTCTTATATAATGGATGCCTGAACTTTTGTATCTCTGTCTCTATTGTCATCCACCACAAGTCTAAATTACTCATCAATCTATGGCACCGTTTGGATGAGCGGATGGTGGAGCTGTTTTTGTTGCTATTTTTTTTTTTTTGAAGAAATAAAAAACTAAACGCTCTGACAGCTCTTGGAGCTGTTGGAGCTATTGGAGTATTTAGTTTTTTGTCTCTTGAAAAAGGAACAACAACAACTCATTTAAACATAGCCTATATGTAAGTTCAAATAAAACTCTCATTTTTATGCTAAAAAAATATATAAATAAAGCTATCATTTCATATCTCAATTTGATACATATGTTGGATTTGTGAAAAATTCACATTGCTGTCTAAAAGTCTACATCAACTTAAATAATACTAATGTTGAATAAATTGATGTAATATGGTACCATTATTTTAATGAAAGTGATTTGAAAAATTTATGATATTTGAATGATAAATATTTGCTATAATAAAATTATATAAGAACACTAACAGCTAACAAGTAATTTGAGTGTGAAGATGATAATTAAATTCCAAGACAGTTATCTTTGTTTTGTGAATAAAAGAAAAAGTTTAATATTATTTTTTTATCTAAACCACTTATAGTTAAAGTTTAATGAGATTTAAACTATACCAGTTTGATTAATCAAATATATAAATATATAATACAACGTTAAAAATCTCCCAATAATTAATTTAAGATAATTATATATATTATAAATTAAATTTAAAATATCAATTAAATGATATCAGTTCCTACGAAATGATTCCAATAGAGTTTAGCATTATTTTAGAAGCGGGAATTAAAAGACTGACCAAAATGCTGCAACACATTAAAACACAAAACTGATGACTCACAGCTCACATTACCTATCACAGGCTCACAGCAGCTTGCAATTAATATCAACATTCAAACAAAATCTGTGTTTCTATATCCCATACATATATTTAATTTTCTCTTTATCATTTATGTTTCTCTTTCTCCACTAATTGAAAAAAAAGCACATGAAAATAGATGTTTTTGTGTCCCATACCAGCTCATTACATGGGCCAGTATTTTGCCACTTGCTCTTTTGGGTCACTAGCATTGGGTCCATCTTCACTTTATGCTAGAGCCTAAATGGTGGATGTATAAACACCTAGTCTTAACCCAGACATGTGTACCTCCACAGACCACAGTCACTTCCTTTTAATAGCTTATGTCCTGCCGCTTGCACACAAAAGAGATCAACTAAGGAAATGTGCATTGCCCATTTAGAAAGGATAGTTTCAGAGTATCCTAAGAGGCATTATAATTATAATCATTTCACACTCAGCTCAAAGGAAAAAAAAAAAATTATGATCATTTCATAATACCACCAAGGAAATGAATTGTATGTGTACAATTCCTCCATGTTCATGTAAGTTTTTTTATCTAATTGTTTCTAGTACTTGATTATTTAGACTTGTTCACGAGCACAAAGTATGATGGACTAGTGATTATTAATGATGAATTTAAATCCATCATTAAAATCACACTAGAAAAAGGTCAAATATATTAATGGCATATTAATAATAGATATTAGTAATAAATTTCAAATTATGAATATTTTAATGATGGATTAACAATGGACGTTATGAATTTTAAGATAATAACAAAAAAAAGTCATTATTAAACTGTCGAGTAACTAATTAGTGACAAAATAAATAATATTTCTTTTGTAAGGTAATAATTGCACGTTCCATAAAATATACATGTTTTGTTTTAAGTCGTGTGTTGTAAAATTTTCAAATTTGGTTATATACAATTATATATATATATATATATATATATTTGATTTATTTGGAGAAATTATATAACATGGTATTACATCTTAGAGTTTAAAAAATTCAAATTGGTTTGTTTGATTTTGATTCTTATAGCTAAAATGTAAAGAATAAACTTTTCTAAATTGATGGAATTTCGACTATCACAAATTTCAAATAAGATAAAGTTCTTCCAGCACTATTTTAATTTATTATATATAAAACTTGAATTTCAAATTTTATTTAAAAGAATTGAATTTTTTTATTATTTTGATCAATAAATATCAATACTCGTGAAGAATTTTGAATTAAGTGGAAGGATTGAACGAATATTTAGTTCACAAATCATTCCATAAAAGTGTAAAAAATAAAAATTAAAGCGGTTCCAAATACATATATAGATGCTAGAGAAGATTCTAGCTGGCAAGAATACTCACTTTTGAATTACATAGAGATATCTGGTATGGTCCCTGCTAATAGGAGTATAGGACCACATTAAGACTAAATGGATGGGAAAGGAAAAATAAATCTTGTCACCTAGCAAAGTGCTTCGTACGGACGGGCCAAAGCAATTCGGACATGGATCATGCCATCTACAACATTTGCCCCGTTGATGATAAATCTACAATCATTTGTGATTTGAGGTATAATATATATATGATATGAGACGAATCCAACACTTATAATCATGTAATTGGCTACCTTAATTATTCAATGCATCATTTTAATTCATGTGCCAAGTTATTAATATTTTTTGTATGAAAATCACGACCTACCGACAAATATAAATAATTTTAAATACGTTATATTAATATTTTTAGAATTACTCATTAATATGTTACATCTTATTTGATGTGATATTGATATAGTAATGTTTGACATTAATCTATCTGTTGGAGAATATATCTCACGTTGAAAAACTATAAAAGTTAGAGTGACTTATAAGTGGTGTAGATTGAGTCTTAACATAAGCCAATTGGTTTTATGTTACATGGGCTCAACCCCATTTATAAGTCCACATATGTAAGTGGGCCAACACTCTCCGGTAGTTTCCTTCGGGATCCCACATTGGTTGTGGAACGTGTGTGTTTGGATTATATGGATTAGCACGCTTTTATAAAATTGTCATGATTTTGTAAAGGAGTGTAACATGTCCGTGATCCAGTGTGAACGTGTGTATTTTGTTAATTTCAAAAAAACTATAATTTGATAATTGATGGAGGAAGAAATAGATTCTCCCACGCTTAACACGAACTTAATGTTTGACATAAGACATATACGAGACTATGCGGATTGTTATATAACACTTCACTATATCCTTCTCTAACGAATAGGATGAACTTGGTGAAATCGAGTGAAAAATATCACATAAAGAATAATGAAACTTTTTTATATTTATGCAGTTAAAGAATGTACTCGCAAAATTATTATATAACTTGGTGAAACGAGTTAAAAATATCACACAAAGAATAATGAAACTTTTTTATATTTCTGCATTTAAGGAATGCACTCGCAAAATTATTATATAAATTGATAGTATTAAATTAATATATATGAAGTTATAACTGTAGAAACTATATACTTTAATTTGTAAAAAAAAAAAAATCACATACCAACAATTATTAAACTGTAAAGTTACAATATATTTTTTATGATGCTTGTCCCTATTTAGTACGTGTTAGCTCGGGTAGAATTTTATTTTGTTAATTTAGAATTTATGGCTATAGGGACATTTGCCTCTACCACTTCTTCAGCCAGGACACTAACATATCTAATGTAAAATTTGAGTCAATATGCACGTGAATAACACGTACATTTACCAATTGATGTTGCAACAACCAACTTTTGTTTGATGATGTGAATTGATTTAATGAAGTTGGGTCACCAATTTTCAGTCCATAGTGTGTGTTTGCAATTGCTTTGCATGACACCTGCATTCCAGCAAAACCATAAAAATGTTAATGTACCTTCGAGCAAATCTTTTTGGACCCATAAGTAGGGCTGAGCATTAGTTGGTTTGATTTGGTTAAAAAACAACCAAAACCAATTAAAAGATAATTTTAACTGAACTGAATCAGAAAGAAAATTAAAATTAATTGAATTAATTTGGTTTGGTTCGGTCAGTTATTCAGTTAATTAATTTTATTTTTTAAATAAAATTTTTATTTTTATTTATTATTTTATAATTTTTTTAAGCTTATTTTTTTAATTATTTAACTAAAAAATATTTTTTATTTATAATTTTAATATTTGTGTATATTTTTTCTAATTAATATATTTTATTTAATATTTTTATAATAAATATTTATTTAAGTATGTCGGTTCCGTTATTTTCAATTTTCCAAATTAAAAACCGAACCAAATTAGTCGGTTATACATTATCAAAAACTGAAATTAAACTGAACCTATATATAATCAAACCAAACCAATCGATTCAGTTCGATTAGTCGGTTTTCGATTTTTTTTTACTCACCCCTGCCCATAAGTGATTCTAATTTATTCCGGCTATACACCTACTTTGAATTGAAATAAATCTGTCAGATTTGGCCCAACCATTAAACAAATATTCACTGCATTTTGTAAAAATTATTCTCTTCAACACAAGAACAAAAAGATTTTAAGAAACTGTAAATGTGTTTCTGCTCTAAAACTGAAGTATACTATAACCATGGACTTAAATATTCATGAATCGGTGGATATATCGTATATTTACAGGTCTTGATATAAAAACAATAAGCTATATCTTTTTAATAATATTTCGCATGAAATATCATGATATCGGAAAATATCCACGATATTTAAGGAAATATTTCCGTTTCGAAAGAATTTATAATGAAAACAACGATATATCTAATATATCATCGAAATATTTGAAATATCCATGAATATATCGATTTTATATAAAGTGAAAAAATTGGTAATCTCATAATTCACATAAATAAAAAATTAAAAAAAACTTAGTAAATCAATTATTTATTTTTTATGATAATTTTTATATTATATATCTTTAATAATAAAATGTACAAAATAAAAGATTTTGTTACTTCTACAATAATTTAAGTCCAAAATAATGCATGTGTAAGATAATTTAGATGAAAGAAATAGAAAACTAAAAGTTTTTGAAATATCAAACGAGTAAATGCAATAGCACAATTATATATTATATTTTTTAAATATGAACGATAAAATTTTATATTTTTTTTGGTCATGCATAAAAACACATAAGTCATATTCTACATCTTCAAATAATTATGGAATGAAAAATTTTCAAGACAGTTAGTCTCAATCTCACTCATCTAGTTATGATCCATCAAATGCGTATGCTATACCACACGAACATCAATAATCATATATGCATGATTAATAATATGAATTTCAAGTTCCATATCTAGGTGAGTCTCAATAATTAAGTCAAAGTGTATATGAAAATAATGATTTTTTTCTCTACTTTTCTACCAAAAGGATTTTCTTGAAGATGTTAGTCAGCTTGAATATAAAATGCATGTTGAACATTATATTACATATCATCAGGAATGCATCAATAGATATACTTATTGTGAATGGCTAACAAATTGTTTTCATCCAACTTCAACAAGTGGAGTTGAACCACATAAAAATTTAGTATGGTATTAAAAATTGTATCATATATTTATTATTATTTTAGTATGTTGTATTAAAAATTGTATCATATATTTATTATTGTTTTAGGATAATATGAATGTTTGTATTATATATTTTAAATAATTATATATAAATTCAACTTTTTAATTAGGTAGAGGGTTTTTTCATTAATTTGTATACTTTATACAAATTGATTTTTTCCCTCATTATATTAATAAAATAAATGTTCATAAAAAATTATTACACTTATTTTAATTTTTTTTCCAAATAACAGCTTTTCATCGTTAATTCATTATACAATACATAATCAATTAATTGATGATATTTTATGATAATATAATTAATTTATATTTATTTTAGTGTTATATAGTATTTCTAAAAAAATTACAAAAAATTTCCAAAGTTTAATATAAATTTCCATAAAATTTTAAAAATGATATGAAAATTTTTTTTCGGTATGGATATATCCATTGATATATCCATAATTTTAAAACCTCAATATGATATATGATATTGATATTTAAATCCTTACCTCCTGGAATGTTGTGATAGTAAATTTGGTGATGAGATTTTATTTCAAGATAGTAGAACAATATGACTAATATGCAGACTGCAACAGTCATTGAATTAGGAAGAAGCATAGTATTATTTTAGGAATTGATTAGGTATGAAACTATAGTATAATTGTAGATTGATATATAAAGAAAGTATATATGGATATTTGGAGACAGAGAAAGATATAGATAGTGATTAAAGAGAATTGTGCATGCTAGTTAGATTTCAGCTGTAATTATATAATATGTGATTGAAGATAAGTAAGAAATTATTTAGATTAGTTCAAGGGTAATGGATGTACTTATAATCAGAGAATTTCCTAATGTGTTCTAGATGAAATATTGGAAGTACTTTTGCACTGAAGAATAGATTTGAAATGGAATTATTCCTAAGGTTGTACTCATATTGATTACTTTGTTCACATCAATGGAATTGGCAGATTTTAAAAAGATAGTATAAGGTAGAGTAATAATTGCAGGCAATCGAACAGTATCTTAATAAAGAATAATTATCCGTAATTGAGAAATGAACGATTGCTTGATTAATTGAGAGATGCAATAGTATTTTAGAAGATAGATTTAGAACTGAGTTATTGGCAAATTGGAATGATAAAACATTTTATTTTCAAATATGATATATGAAAAATTTTCTTATATCACATGTTGGTATTATATTGTGGACATGTATATGTGGTAACTTGATGGGTGCTACCAAAGATAGGTAATATTGTTAATTGAATACTTGTTATAAATTTATATTGATAACGAATGTATTGTATGAATTATACTTGTTATCACCTGTGGGTGATTGAGAATGAGAAGATGAGTATATTAGATGAATTAAGAATATTAAGTTATGTTTGGTAATATGATAATATTATGGTATGTTACATGTGCTTAAAATTGGTATACTAAAATGAAGTTAATATATGTGATGGTATTGATTTGGGGTTATATGTCTGGTTGCATTATGAACTTGAGTTTGATCCATTGAGTATAATGATACTATAATGTGAGTAAATATGGATGTGATAATGTCGATTAGCTTTATAACCATCGACAATATAAAATATGATATTGATTGGCTTTGTGACCATCGACCATATGAAATATGAAATGATACCATATTGACAATATTAAGTAATGTGGGATGTGAAATTATAAACAGGAGTATAATTGGGAATATGGAAAGTGTTGAGTGTAAGTAATTGTTAATATAATGCTTTTGTATATTGATTCTCTTGTAACTATAGCTATATGACTATATTGGTTGGTGTATGCCAGATATTATGGCAAATATGATATATTAATATGTTGTTTGTAAGAATATTGAAATGAAAATGTGATGTGGTGAATTGTGAATGATACCACATATGTTGAATTGTACAAGCCACTGGATGTGGTATGAATAAACATGTGTTGTTGCATTGTGTATATGTATAAATAGTAAACGTTGATTTAATATGTGAGAATGAGTTAGTTGTGTGATGATATTTATTTGTACATACCCATATGTGTGTGTTAGTTTATTATTGATACCATTGAATTGTTAAATGGTTATAATGTATTTGAATGCATTATCAGGTTGAAGACACAGGCATATCTCAGGCCGTGTGTTAAGATACTATTTATTTAGAGTTAAGACATGGGTGTGTTTCATGTTGCATTTGTAGACAATAGGGAATATGGGCTAGAACACGGGCATATTCATAGCCGTGTTTAAATGTATATAATGGGCAGTGTGATATATGGGCAAAGACATGGGAGTGTCTATACCCATGTATGTATGTTAGATTTTGAATAGTGAGATACACGAACATGTGAAGCTCGGAAAACTTTGGCCACAAGCAGACACTGGCGCTCGCTAGTTTGGTCTAAACTATAAAAACTATGTAATTCGTTCTCAGTTGAATTAATTATGTTCTATTAATTAGTTCTTGAGAAGTATTATATGTTAGATTGTATTAATAATTGCTTATCAATTATATTTGTACTCTTCTAGTATGAAATTGATGATTAAAAGTGTTAGAGTTGATGAAATACAACTGCATATATTTGACTATATATATAATCCTCTACATATAAGTTGATTGTAAATACTAAATGTATCGAAAAGGGGTGATTATACGAATATTAAATAATATGGGGATATAGATATACTTTAAGCTTACATTGTGAATGAGATCTATTATATGAAAGAGTTATGAAGACTATAAAAGGATGAATATAAATGTTTGAGACTCGTGATTGATTGAATACCATGCAATTATGAATGAATTGAATTGATAATGTTAAGTATGTTTTTGGAGTATCTCTAAGTTAGTTTGAGTCTCAATTGAGTGTGGGGAAGTTTGTATAGCTTTAAGAAGACTAAATAGGGAATTTTAAGATTTGGAAAGAAAGAAAAATTGAGTCCGAGATATGTAGGACCGTATGAAATTTTGTAGAAGGTGGGACCCTTGGCATACAAATTAGCTTTGCCAAGAGAATTATCTTCTATACATGATGTATTCTATGTATCTATATTAAAGCGGTATAGATCTGATCCAAGTCATATGATACAAGATCCCAAGATAGAGATATATGCGGGATTGATGTATGTAGAAGAATCGATGGAAATTCTAGATCGGAAGGTGAAGCAATTAAGAAATAAAGAGATTCCAATAGTGAAAGTAAAATGGATCCATCATTTCCCTAGAGAAGTAACTTGGGAGGTAAATGAGCAAATGGGATAGAAGTATCCATATTTATTTTCGAAAAGTAGTAAATAGTAAATTTCGGGGATGAAATTTTTATAAGGAGGGGAGAATTGTAACACCTATAATTTTAATACACTGTTCATGCATTATGTATTCATGACATATAGAGTCAAGTTATGGATTATATATAAGTATGGAAATATGTATGTTGGTAGAGAAGGGCTTAATTGTAAGATAAGTTTGGATTTATTTGTCACCATTGAAAGTTGTGGGCTATTGTGCAATATGCCCATTTCATTAAAGGGCTAAGTAGATATTTGGTGATATTTGATTATATTATTATATTATTATTTTATTTGTTATTTTGGTGATAATGTTAAATCTCTACAATATCTAAAGTTTCTTTAGTTTAATTATGACTAATTGCTTGGCTAAGGATATGCACATATGGGAGTTTTTGATTAATGGCACATGTCTGAGTGTGTGTGTGTGTACGTAAGGTGTGTGGGTGTAGAGGTTGGTAGAAGAGAAGAAGAGTTTTTTTGAGAGGTTTTGGGAGAATTAATCTTTCTTTACTCATCTAGCAAGGTTTTTGGAGAGCTATAGGAGATCCATTAGCCATTTAAGCATCAATTTGGTAAGCTTTATATGTATTGCTACTAATTGAAGTTAGGATTTGCTATTGTAAATTCGTGCTCTGTTTTGCACTTGCATCAGTCCAATTATTTTTGCCATATCTGGAGATATAGAGCTCTGATTTAAGTAAAGTTGGATTTTCTAAAAACTTTAGAGAGTTCTTTACAATTTCTATGTTTTGAGTTTGGATTGATTTTGCTGTTAATCTTATCTATTAGGGTTGGATATTTTGCTGCTCATGTGAGTGCCCTATTTTGACCGATTTATTTCTGAAATCCATAACTAATTCCATACTTGTTCGAATTGAGTGATTCTAATTGAAATTTATAGTGGACACATATCCTAGCTTCAGTAGCAATTTGGAGGTTATTGTATTTGTATATGCATCTTTAGGTCATGATGAACTTGGAGCATTTAATTGCACTTTGTGAGGTTAGGGTGAATTGCAATGTTTATTTGTTAAATTGATATATGATTATGTGTAGGGAGTAATAAAGGAAAGGAAAGCACTCATAATTAGAAGAAAGACCCCTTTTTGAGGTAGAAGTACTTGGAGGTAAGTAACTATTAATATATATTGTGTATATATACTTAGCTATATGTATTATGGTGTATTCCTTTATTAGAATTGAATGAATATATGAATTAGTGAAATGAGTTCCACTTTTTTGTGAATTGAAAGTGATGATATATGTATATGGTATAGTGGACTCTATATTTGTGTATATTGAATGCTATGAATATGAGCTTTGATGGAATATTGGTGAATGGTTGTTATAATGACTTATTAAGATGCAATTGCATGGAAATATATTATGTTATGATGTTTGTGATATATTTCACTTGAAGGTGAAATATATGAAGAAAGTGAGGAATTGTGATAATGACTTGATGAGATGCAATTGCATTGAATTACATTGTGTTATGCTATATTATATTTCATAAGAAGGTGAAACATGTGAGAAATATGAGGATGTGTGATTGTGAGATGGGCAAGCTGAGCTGGGTGTATAGCTATCCATGTGAGGAGTGAGACTGAGCCGGGCGGATAGTCTTACTAATGGCCAATTGATTGATATTGAGATATTATGTGTAGTGGGCAAGCTGAGCCGGGCGTATAGCTATCCATAATGATATGTGTGAAAGTGAGACTGAGCCAAGCAGATAGTCTCACTAATGGCCATTTGATTGATATTGAATTTGTGAGGAATATACCCAATGAGGCTATTTGTGAGGAAATTTGGGTGAGAAAGGTCCGATCGGATACTGACTGTTGAAATGAAACGTACATACTTTAAATGTATACTTTTGAATGTGATACAATATATGAATGGATTGTTTTAGTTATAAAATGATGAAGATGGATGCTTTATAATTGTGAATGATTGAGAATTATGTGTTGATGAATGGATTGGTGATGTTTTATATGTTTATGAAGTGTGTTTAAGCTTGATTCAAGTTATATTATTGACCCTGTGTATGATCGAATTATTTGTTTTGGTGCAATTATAAGTTAGATTGATTCAAAAGATAAAGCAAGTTTTTGGTTGCTTTAGAGCTTTTTAAAATACTCAAAATATCCCTCATAATGTTCCTTAAAGACCCATAGAGGTGCACAACAAGTTTAAGGTCAATCGGAGCTAAAATATGAAAGTTATGTCAAGTTTAGTAAGGTGGCAGCGCCGCTCATGACCGTGAGCAGCGCTAGTGAGCAAGACTGCCCTAAATGACTAGAGAAGAAGTAGAGGGTAGTGCTCCTCATGATCATAAGGAGCAAGTCCAGCTCATGAGGAGCATTGCCGAGGAGCCTAGCCTCCTCCAATTCTGCACACTTTTATCTCCATATTTTTACTATAACTCGAGCTATAGAGCTCCAATTGGAGTATAGTTTAATGCTAAAAAAACTTTAAAAAGTCTTCTACAACTTTCATGTTTTGATTTTGAGTTAAATCTATCATTAAGATAATCTAATAGAGCTTGACAGTTTATTGCTCACTTGCTTCTTCTTTGTTGGATTTTGTTTGGGACATTTAATGTAGTGCCCATGGTAATGTAACTTCATGGTGATTGTATATAAACTTAGTAGAGGATTGAAAGACTATATTATGATTATTAGAATATATCTTATATATGTGATTATATGCTTCATTAAAGCACCTCTTATGTGATGGGTATATATGTATAATTGTATTCATAGTTACTTACTGAATTGCAAGCTCACCCCTTTGCAGTTGAAATTTTTTAGAACTTGATTAATCTTAGCTTGAAGCTTGCAATTGGAGTCTTAGGTGGGGCGAAATAAGTTTGGTGCAACCGTCCTTTATGCTGCATATCATTTTAACATTCATGTATTTTGATTGTGTGTACATGATAGTCTTATATAAACTCTGGGTTAAATGATAGACTACGTATGCACATATGATTATATATACATATATATATATATATATATATATATATATATATATACAAGTACCTTTGATCGAGAAATTTTATTTTGGCCACGTGATATGTGTTTGATTATGGCCATATGTATGGTGGTAATTTTGGGTGTTACAGTTGTGATTAGTAGAGCCTTCTAGTTTTGATAAATAGTCGATTACAACATTTTCAGAACCCTTTTTTATCTTTGATCACCAAGTCAAATTCTTAAAGTAAAAGAACCTAATGAATGAGCTTTGGTTTGGCATCCTTTTTGGCAAGAAGGTTTTTGAGTGCTGTATGATCAGTGTAAATCACCACTTTTGATCTTAATAAATAGGATCGAAACTTATTCACTGTAAATACAATAGTAAGAATTTTCTTCTCTATAGTTGTGTAATGTAATTGAGCATCCATAAGGGTCTTCCTAGTATAGTGCACAACAAAGAGTTCATTGTCTCTTTTTTGGCCAAGAATAGCTCCAATGGCTTGATCACTAGCATCACACATGAGTTTAAATGGAATTGACCAATCTGAAGGTGAGAGAATTAGAGCGGAGACCAAATCTAACTTCAATCTATTGAAAGCACTTACACAAGAATCATCAAACACAAATGGAATATTTGTCAAGGGTTTAGCAATTAAGGAGAAATCCTTAATGAATCTTCTATAAAAACCTGCATGACCCAAGAATCCTCTAATGCCTTTGATGGTAGTTGGGGGTGGTAAGTTTTCAATGATTTCCGTTTTTGCTCGATCCACTTCGATTCCACTGCATGAAATCTTATGACCTTAGACGAGTCCCTCATCCACCATAAAGTGACATTTTTTCTAATTGAGGATTAGATTAGTCTCTTCGCATTTTTAAAGTTCCTTATCAAGGTTAGTTAAACAAAGCTCAAATGAATTACCAAAAATAGAGAAGTCATCTATAAATACCTTTATTATATCCTTAATCAAATCTGAAAAGATGGCTATCATGCATCTTTGGAATGTTACAGGAGTGTTGCACAAACCGAAAGGCATTCGTCGGTATGCAAAAGTGCCATATGGATAGGTGAATGTTTTCTTTTCTTAGTCTTCCAAATCTATAAAAACTTGGTTATAGCCTAAATAACCATCAAGGAAGAAATATAATGCATGCCCCGCAATTCTTTCCAATATTTGGTCTATGAAAGGAAGTGGAAAATGATCTTTCCTTATGGCCGAGTTCAGCTTCCTATAATCTATACAAACTCTCCATCCATCTACAACTCTTTTGGAAATTAGCTCTTCTTCTTCACTCTCCACCACCGTCATCCCACTTTTCTTTGAAACATATTGTACCGGACTCACTATCCAAAATTAGGTATATAATTCCAGCATTCAGAAGTTTAACTATCTCTTTCTTGATAACTTCCTTCATGTACGGATTCAACCTTCTTTGCCGTTCAATGACAGCTCTATACACATCTTCTATATATATTCTATGCATCACAAGTGAGGGGCTAATTTCTTTGATATCTGAAATTTTGCTAACCTATTGCCTTAACTCTCCCCTTTACTACTTCATATATTCTCTCCTCTTGCTTTATGGAAAGCTTATTAGAGATGATTATTGGTAAAGTGTTTCCCTTCCCAAGAAAGGTATACCTCAAGTGGTTAGGTAGGAGTTCAAGTTTGGGTGGCTTTTCAATTGAAGGTGGTGTGGTATTATCACTTCTCACCAAGAGTTCCAGGTTCTCAAAGAAAAGTTTGTGTTCACCTTTTTCACATTCACATCCATCTTCTTAATTTTTATCAATTAAGTCCCCCACCACATCCCTTAAATATCTTTCTTTTTAACTTACTTACTTTAAATCCTCAAGTTGTTCCCGTACACAGTCATCTATAACTTCCACCCTCATACAAATCTCTCCCTTGTGAGGTTGCTTCATCATTTCTAATATGAGAAAGTCAATCTTCTCATCTGCTACTCTTAAAGTTAATTTTCCCCCATGAATATATGTGAGTGCCCTTGCAATATTCAAGAATGGTCTCCCTAAGATAATAGGACATTATCTATCAGCTTCAAAATCTAACACCATAAAATTTACTGGAAAGAGGAATTTATCCACCTTGACAAGCACGTCCTCCACTACTCCATATGGCTTTTTAACAGAATGATCCACTAATTAAAGAGACGTGTTAGTAGAAATGACTTCTCCAAGCTCAATTTTCCTAAAAAGAGAAAGAGGAATCAAATTAATACTAGCCCCCAAATCACATAAACACATAGGAATTTCCTTATTGCCTAAATTGTAAGGAATAGTAAAACTCATTGGATCTTTAATTTTAGAAGGAATGGTACTTGAGATAATTAAACTACAAGTTGCATTCAAAGACATTATTTCATGCTCTTCCCAATTCATTCTATTAGTTTTAAGGTCCTTGAGGTACTTAGTATAAAAAGGCATTTGAGCTAGGGCTTCCAGTAGAGGAATGTTGATGTAAAGATTCTTGAAAATCTCAAGAAACTTGGCGAATTATTGAGTATCTTTTGCCTTCTTCAACCATGAGGAAATGATACTCTTGATATGTAAGGTGAGAGAGTCACTTCCTTTGACCTTGTCTTCTTAGCCATGCTATCTTCATGTGTGTCTTCCTTTGATATCTCTGAGCCTTTAGGTAGCTTTGCTTCCACCTCAGTATGCACTTTCGAAACAGAAATTTATGTGTTGATTTTCTTCCCACTTCTAAGTGTAATAGACTTTAATTACTCCCTTGAATTGGTCTCGGTATTTAAGAAAAGATTGCCTTGAGGTCTTGAGGTGATAGAAGTAGCAAGTTGTCCTAATTGTACCTCTATATTATGAATGGACAATGTATAATTCTTTGTGATTTGATCAAAATTAGCTTCCATTTGCCTTTGATTCTCATCTTAAGTGGTCATCTTTATAGTGACTGCATCAAAGAATTTATCCAACTTTTTCTCCATAGAAGCCCATCTATCTTGTGGTGGAGGTTGAGCTTGTTGGAAACCCGGAGGACCTTGCATTGGCAAGCTAGTAGAAACACTAAGAGGAGACACATTACTTTAATTCCAAGAGAAATTCAGATGGTTACACCAACCTAGATTACATGTGCTGGAATAAGGATTATTCACTTGCTTTTGCTGATATTGGTTGCCCATATAACTCATTTGCTCTATATAATTCTCTCCCAATATACCATAATTCATCAATGTGCACTCATTGCTCAAGTGACCAACCATATGACAATTTTTTTAAGGCAATTGAGATGAATAAGAAAGAGGAGTTGCCTTACAATTCAATTCCCCAAGTTGTTTAGAAAGAGAGGCAATTTGAGCTTGAAAAGATGTAACTATGTCCACTCCCATTTTGCCTCTTTGCCTTGGTGGATTCAATCTTTCAGAGGGCTATAAACAATTATTGTTTTCCATCTCTTCAAGAAGCTCAAAAGCAGCTTCCACTATTTTTCTCATCAATGAACCTCCCGAAGCTGCATCAATTGTGTCTCTAATGGAACGAGTCACACCATTGTAAAAGGTTTGGATTAAGACATCTCGAGGTAAACCACGGTGAGGACAACTTCTTTGAAGCTCTTTAAACCTTTCCTATGCTTCATACATAGATTCACTATTATATTACTGAAAAGAAGTTATATCCTCAATGATCTTGGTTGTCTTTAATGGTGGAAAATACTTAGTCAAGAATGCACAATCAAGAAGATCTAAAGTTGTGATGGAAGTTGGAGGTTGTGAATTCAACCATACCTTGGCTCTATCTTTTAAAGTGAAAGGGAAAAGCCTCAATCAAACTGCATCATCTGACACTCCGTTGTATTTAAATATGTCATAAATCTCCAAGAAATTGGCATTGTGTGCATTCAGATCTTCATTGGCCATCCCATAAAATTGCACGCTCGATTGTATCATTTGCAAGAGAGCTGGTTTGATTTCAAAATCATTGGCCTAAATACTTGGTCTTGCAATGCTCTGCTGCGTTCCTTCGAGACTGAACATAGCAAAATCCAAAAGAGTCCATTTATCATCTTGATGACCCGCTATAGTGCTAGTATTACCTCTTGACCGCTTCCTACTCTCTTTCTTAAATTAGAGGTTCAAAGTTTGAATGATGGGTGTTGTATATACACCAAACCTATAAAGAATCAAAAGAAATCAAAATCAAATAACACAAATAAAAAGAAAATAAATGATTTCTTTAATCTAAAAATAGAACTACTTATGATGGTATACTAATTCAATCCCTGGTAATGGCGCCAAAAACTTATTGCCAATTCTGTAAGTGTACAGACCGTATAAGTAGTATAAAAAGATTATCGTTCCCTTAAGGATTGTATTAATTATCCACCAATTAATTCTATTAACTCTTGTTTAAAGCTGCAAATGAATTTCAAATCTTAAGAGGCAAAGAGAAATTAAACTAAAATAATGAATACTATTGAACAAATTCAAAGCAGACTATTAATAATAATAACTACTTGCTAATGATTAATCCTCTACACTATCATCAAGCATATAAAATTCATCATACCTACTAATTCTTTGCTTACTCATATTCATCTTAAGTGCTAATTAATCTTTCTCAAGCATTAACTAGCTAAACTTGCAATCAATAATTAACACATGAATGGTTAGATTCTCATCAAGTCCACCCATATCTTGACATTAATCCCAAATTATAATCACAATCACAAGAGATCTAATTAATTCATTTATCTATAAATATAAATCAATTAAATTTGTGTTTATAAAATTTACTAAAATCACTATTTATTAATGTGTAAATCCAATCAAGTTCAAATTATTGGTAGCCAAACAATAACAAGCATAAGACTCAATAAACACAATAAACATTAGAATTAATGGGTAAGTGAATTAAATGGTTAAATCAAATGAGATTTATAATCCTTAACAATTAGAGATTTAGCCTAACATGATAAAGATCAACTAATCCATCAAATTATTTAAAGAAAAATTCATGTTCATTATAAGAGAAGAGTAAAAAAGAAGGAAAAAGAATACTAGCTAGCTCCCATGGTGTGGATTCTTCTTCCTCTTTCTTGCTCACTCTCTAAGATTTTTTTTCTCTCTTCAAGTCTCTAGAATGCTCCCCTTATGCCTATGTTGTGTCCTTTTTATATCCTTCTAGAATGGCCCTTAAATTACCTCCCTAGATTTGCCTTTACGTGGTCCCAATAAACAGCTCAGCAATAGAAATCGAGCTACTGGTGCTCACCACTCACTGGCGATCGCCAGTAGCTTGAGATAGCCATGATTACTCACGATTGCCAGTGACTGGCAATCGCCACTCAATGCCTGCAACCACTATAATGCATAGTCGCCAGTCACTAGTGATTGCCAATGACTCTTTGCAGCCACAATTGCCACAGGCTGGCGATTTCCACTCTTCCTTTTGACTCTTTCACCTCTCTTGGCTTCTTCAAGACTTGATCCCTACAATTCATTTTATTAATAAAAATATGAGATCAGAACACTTAAACCACCCTATTTTGTCACCTAAATACACATTTAATGCACCCTAAAACTAATGCAAATTTCACATAATCAACAAGGCAAACAAATGCATTATTTTGGGGCAGAATCCAAACGATGCAAAAAATTAGAACACATGTAAAAATACACGCTAAGCCTAAGTATCACCTCAAATCTAAAACTATAATTATCAAAGTCAAATTCAATGATTTTTATAATTGTTTAGATTATAAGATGATCTTAAGCAATTTTGTTTAGTCTTGTAAGCTAAGCCCATTCATAGTGACAAAATATAATTTTTGCAACTCTAAGAATTTATTAAAAAAACTTACTTTGGAATCCATACGAGGGTCGTTTATGCCCCTATCGCCACCAACTTCGATGCACTTAAACACAACTCTCAGATGGTTTTAGCTTTTCCATTACCTCTACTGATGTGGCTCATGTGGGCCATTTAAATTAATAAAAAATATAAAAAAAACTCTACCATGACTTCTTCTCCTTCTTCTCCTTTTCATATTAAATTTAAATCTCCAATCTAAAACCTCAATTGATACGAGCATTCAAACAACCATAAAACTTCTTCTTTTTAGCCAGAACAATTGCCATTTCGCCAAACTTTAAGTTGAAATCACAAAGACAAATACATACATATATTATAATAATGCTCATATTAAACAAAACACAAATACAAAGAAAAATGAAGCAGAAACTGATGGTTCAATCTAGCAAGAACTTGGTTGGTCTGATCTTGTAACTTATGTATGGTGTTGGAGAGGGTCTCAAAATGAGGAGCATAAGAGACCTGCAACCTATTCCCTATGAAAACATACTTATCCAATTTTCTTTTTGCAAAACTTTTGCAATTAACAATATAACAAAAATAATCAATTAGAAAAAAAATGGAAGCAAATTAAATATATATAAAAAGCAAAGCAAGGAAAAAGAAAAGAAAAGACATACCTGGCATTGTGAAGCAAATGAAATTGACTCCAAAAAAATTAATAAATTGCTCAAAGTCTTCTACATCCATTGCTTTAAAGCAATAAAAATAACAGCAGAGCAGAGATTACATAAGAAGTGAATTTGAATTTGGATAAGAAGTAGGAATAATAATATTAGGTAGGTAGCCACTGGTATTAGGGAAGCAATTTTTGAATAGAAATTGCAAAATGGGAGAGCAAAGTTATAAAATCTTAGAGGATCAATTCACAAAATAAAGCTTTTTTCGATCAAACAGAAGAGCAAGATTATAAAAGGTATTGGGTTTAGAGTTATCCAACTGCAGAGGAAAAGAAAAAAAAAGGAAAAAAAAAGGTGTTGGGTCTACCAAAATAAGACCGGCAATATGCAATCTCACAATATCGTAGGGACCTTTTTGTGGCTTATGCAAAATTGCACAACTTGCAAATATAAAATTCTTTCGCTCATTAAGACACACACCAAATCTAACAAAAGCAGCAACAACAACAATAATAACAAATCATCTTATCACTCGCACTAGTAGTAGCACACATTGTTACAAATTATATTTATACCCACCCATCGTCTGATTCCAATTCGACTAATCAACAAACCCCACAAAATCCACACATAAAATCTCCACATTTCCCTCAATAACAAAAGCAATAGCAGCAACAGCAATGCCAACTTCCCCTTCTTTCCTTTCTTCAGATACTAATAACAATAAACCCACTCGTAAAACCTTTAATTTCTTTGTTTCAATTTCTTCATTTGAGACACTTTTATTTAATTTTTTTTATCATTCTTCAAATGGCAGAGGCAAATGGAAGTAGTGAAAATAGGAGCTTTAGATTTAGGTTTTATAAATTGGGGATTTAAGTTTAATATGAAAAAAAGAAGCAGAAAAAGAAAAAGAAGAAGAACAAGTATTTTTAACTATTCAAGAATTAAGATATAGCACCCTCAGAGTACCACATACACGTGTCCAATAAAATATAACAACATGTGGCATAATAAAAATTTTCTCAAAAGATATGTTATATATATACACCCTTGTACAATATACATAATACATAACTCTTGATTACAACATAGTATACTCCCAACACAAACATTATACTACTCATATTATAGTTCAATACAAATTGCTCAAATGTTAAAATGGTAAATGCTCATGAAGATGAAGATGTCGACACCAAGCTTGCTTTTGACCCACCTGAGCTCACAACAACAGTACACCTTAAGCTCCATCTATTTATGCCTGAAAACTACAATTGAAAAGGAATGAGCTTGCGACTCAATAAGCAATTATCAATATAATCAAAAATATAATACTTCTCAAGAACTAATTAATCAAATATAATTAAAACAACTAAAAGTGAACTACACGGACGTGTCTCAACCCGTGTAGTCTGCTGGTCACAAATCCTCATCGGGACACAGCCTGTAACACGACCGTGTTTCGATTTCAACATGCATTGGCGAGTGCCAGTGTCTGCTCGCAGCTTAAAGAATTTTTGTGGATACGCCCGTGTCTCGACCCATGTCATCAACCTAAAAATCCATTTATATGCATTCCAAACAATCCAAAATCACAATTCAATCTCATCATATTCACCTTATTCAAACTTGATATAAAAATGAAATTCCATCAATTACAATATCACATTTCACAATCACATATCATATTCAATTTATATTAAAGTTTATACATATATAAACATAATGCAATAATTCATGTTTATACAAGTTAGTTATCCGGCCATGAGTCATCATCATATGTTTCACACACGAAGCACATGTTTGCTTTATTCCTCACATAATTCATATTTTTCACATTCTTTTTCATTTACAAGTGGCCATTCTTGAGACTTTCTACACAGCTCAGTCTCAGATCTCATACGTTTATATTCCTCACACGAATGGCCACATCTGAGACTCTCTACCTAGCTCAGTCTCAATTTTCATAATCAGTGGAGGCTCTCTGCCCAGCTCAGTCTCCACTATCACACGTATACCTCACATTTTCTCACATCAATCAAATGCATATGAGTATATATTCATTATAATTCATCATTTATCTTGTTTCTCATCATTTTCATTCTCACATATTACATGTATAACCATACCACATCAAATGGCTTGCATAATATATGTGCCAAAATTCACAATTCACCACAACATATTCAATATTTTCACCAATAACCTATACATAAATAAATCATTCTTGCCATAGCAAATAGCATATACCAACCAACATAATTAAACAACTATACTTACATGAAAATTAATATATGTAAGCATTATATTAACAATTACTTACCAAAAGCTTCAACTCCTTCTCAAAGAAAAGCTTTCCCTATTGAGTAGGATCTCCTCTATCTCTTCCAACTCCTACACATAATTATATATCAATTTTACAAAGAAAATATTATAATTCACCTCAATCTCACAGAGTGTAACTAATTACTCAAAGTTCAATATGACCTAAAGATGCACACACAAGTCCAATAACCCTCAAATTTCTACTGAAGCTAGGATTATGAGTTTACTATCAATTTCAATTGGAATTACTCAAATTAGTTATGTATAAGAGTTATTATGGATATTTAATTAAAATCAGCTAAAACAGGGTACTTACTAGGAGTAGTAAAATGTTCGGCTCTATTTGACAAGCTTAACAGTAATTTTAGCTCAAACTCAAAAACATAAAAGTTACAGAGGACTCCTCAATGTTTCCAGAACATCAAATCTTACTTAATTGGGAGTTCTAAAACTCTAGATATCACTATATAACCAACACACCAGAAAATTTACAAACTAACCTATATACTACTGCTGTCAAGTTTGATATATGAAGTTCTTAATGCATTTAAAAATTATAGACACATCCAATAATCACCAAATTTATACGGACTCTAAATATATGAGTCTATGTTCATTCTCAACTGAAATCATATAATTAGCACATGTAAAAAATTAATTATAGATTTTTGAATCTATTCGGGTAGAATAGGACAGTAGCATAAGCAATAAAATGTCTAGCCTTATTCGCCCTCCTAACACCATATTCAGTTTAAGCACAAAATATAAATATTTTAGAGGACTCTCTGAAGTTTCCAAAGTCTCCAACTATGTTCATATAAGATCTCTACAACTCAATATATGATAAAAATACTAGAACTAATGTAAATGGAAAACAGAACATGAATTACATAAAAAAAACCTAATTCAATTAACCAAAAATAAATGCATAGCTTACCAAAATGATGCTCAAATGGCTAATGGATCTTCTAAAGCTCCCCAAAATCCTTACTAGATGAGTAGAGAAATATCAAATCTCCCCAAAGCTAATTAAGAATTCACTCTCTTCTTCCTACAACCAAATTCTCTACACGTACATACACATATACACACACAATAACACCCACCAACCATAATTCACCAAATGCCCCCTAAGGTGTCTCCCTTAATTAAATGCTATAATCATAACAAAGAATAAAATAATAAGAAGTTAGATAATTATCAACAATTATCTCCACAATAACACTTCACCCTCTTAATGAACTAGGATTATTACACAATAATCCACAACCAATCAAAAACTACCATTTGCCCCCTTTAAAGTCTCCTCCTTTATTAATGTATAATTATCACCAAAATAACAATAATAATAATAATATCACCACAATCTCCTCTAAGCTCTTTAATGAAATGGGATTAGTACACAAAAGCCCCTAACTTTCTATTGTGACATATTACTTCAAACTTTCCTTACAATTTAATCCCTCTCTGCACCACTCATGCACAATCTCAAACTTAAATAAAGTCTACTATCATTTATGCATAGAATGTAATACATACGTCATAAGTACATATGCTAGAGGGCGGGTGTTATATAAGATGATGTTTTTTTAATTTTTTTATTGACTTAAATGGGTTCTACATGAGCCACATCAGGAGAAATAACGGGAAAACTAACAATATCTAAAAGTTATATTTAAGTGCACCAAATCTTGTGGTATATTAGGGGTATAAACGGTCCTCAAAAAATATTAGGTGCCAATGCGAATTGGTGACAATTTGAACATTGTCCCTTCTTTATTCAGATAACATAAATTTGAAGGACTTATAATAATTGAGTGTAGTTAAGCTTACAACTTAATTTATAAACCCAAGTTCCAAAACATTGGATGCCAATTAATTTCAACACACGAATTAAAAAAACAACAGAAGCACGACAAACACGGGGCCTCGAAGCATAGTTTTGTCTACATATGTATAGAGTTAGTACATGGATCTGAGTCAGATCGAACTTATATATGTTATGTCATAAAAAGAGAGTCGTATCTTGCACGGATGCAATGCAATGCAACGTAATAAAACACATCTATTCATAGAAATTTGCACAAAAATTGTTGTATTCACAAAACATAGATCAATTACTTTATTATATATCCACCGATACCCTATATATTTATCTGCCAGTTGCCTATTTTTGACTGTGACCAGTGACCACCCAATATATATCCACACTGTCTTCTTTAGTTTCTTGACTTGAATTATCATTTGGTCGAATTTTGTAGGTAAAATTCTTCCAGTTTATTTGGCGATAGTGCAAGCTCTAACAGGCTTTATTATTATTACAAGTTCCGAGGTTTTTTTTTTTTTTTTTTTTTTTTTTTTTTTCATGTATTTGCATGTGAAATCAAGAAAATTGACTATATATTATATGCCGTTGACAATTTTCTTTGTAAGTTTTGATGTAATTAAAAGAATTAATTTACATTTTGCCTAGACAAACTAAATATAGGTACGTACGTACAAGTTGCACATGCATATTAATGTAAATAACATATAGAATAACATTGTTCAAAAAAAAAAAAAAACATATAGAATAACACTCAGCTCAAAAATATATATATATATAGTATAAGGTCAAGGAAGCAGACCGCAATTTGCTCTCCGTTGTTTCTCCAAATTGCAGGGAATTAAAACACAACTCAAAACCTCTACATGGCCACTGCAATTTTATTCATTATCCGTCAATAATTGCTTTACTGCTAATATCTATGTCACTATGTGTGTGTGTGGGTTTTTCCTGAAATGTACAAATTTTAATATATGATTTATATTCAAATGTAGGTGGGAGCTAGCTAAGCTAAGCCAGTTCTATTCAATTTCTACAACCAAATGGGAGGGTATTAAAAGCACAAAAAATTGACTAGATTTAGTTGTTTGAGTGACGATGTGGACAAAGATTATTACGTAACTTCAAGAAAATTATATATAGACGGTTTCACTTAACAGGAAACATCACTTAAATAAGTGGTCCAGTTTCGAGAAATAAATTGCATGTAAAACGAATACAAATAGAAGGCCAAGTCCTAAACAAAGGGCCGAGATCGACAAATTTGCACATACGTAACATTTTTTTAGCACCCAAATGTTAGCATGATTTTTCCATATTTAGGGTATAATTATTTCCTTGAACACCAGTGTATAATTATTGACAAATATTTGAAAGAATTATACTCATCAAATTAAAAGGGTTAATCTAGCTGATAAGAAAGTATTATGTTTCTTGTTAATCATTTGATTCTCCTAAAGAGCATTTAAAAAAAAAATTATCTCTAAATACACTAAGTCGATATACAAGAAAATATTTTAGAAGTATTTAAATAATCTAATTTAAATTAACATATATAAACTAACTTGAGTATAATTAAAAAAAATTACTTATTTCATATGTATACATGCCAATTGCAAATAGAATAATTTCAACATATCTTCAATGTATAGTATTTATTAGTTCATTGCCTATCTAAATAATGCATCATGCTGATTGTGACTATGCTTCAAACATTCGTTGAAATATATATAATTGAAAATATTTTAGGATGATGAATTTATTTGTAATCAATTATGATAAGATAAATTCAACAAATAGAGGTGACATCTTTGAAATTACAAAAAATGGAGCCAAGCTATATAAACTTTTTGGTCCATTAAGAAGTTTGGACATAGACAATTTGAATACAATAATATAATCATATCATCCAATTAAAAAATATTTATAAAATATTTTTTTGGTTAATTGAGTTGTTATAGGATTTGGGTACTAAAAAAAACACTGAAATGCAACTAATTCAAAACCCAAATTGGCATTATATTTAATTTTTGCATCCACCAAACATGCATATATAGCAGGTTTGAAGCCAAGCAAGTGGCCCCCAAAAATTAGGTCACATGGCTCAAATATGCAATTCCAATACAATAATTATTTATTGAACGATGTTCCGCATTGCAATCCGCGATGTCACGTGTTGCGACATCTGATGATTATACCCCTCATCTTAAGAGGGACATATAATTTTTTTTTTTTCATAATTTTGCACCAGTTGCACTACTACTGTAGCATCGCAATCCGCGATATCGCTCTTTTTCCTTATTTATTTTTCTATGTCTAATGTATTATATTCTACTCTTAAACTTGTGATATATAATTAACTAATTATAACTTATAACACATGATTTTTTGTCAGATTTTTTTACTATATTTAAGTATAATTTTGTTTGTGTTATATATCATTATTTTATGGTGAAATATAATCCATATATATAAATTTACTATATTGTTAATATATATATATAAATTTACTATATAGTAAAATTATTTTTTCCATTTTAAATATCAATTAATTTGAAAAATATTTTTGTTCATTTTATTCATCTTTTTAAATTAATAAATATACATTGATTTATACAATGAATTAATAAAAATAGTATTTTAAGTGTTTTAATAAAAAAATCATTTATTTTTATTTTTTACAACTAATTTTTTTTTAAAAAAATTTCAGATATTTTAAAACAGAAAAAGCATACTATACCTACCATGGTAAGTCATTCCTATTAAAAAAAAAACCCTAATTAAAGTAAAGACACAAGAAATCCAAAATCATAGAAAAGAGCATAAGAATCCAGAAATAAATAGCAAGTGATTAATTTCATACAAATAAGAGCATAATTAAATTAAGAATAGCTAACACATGGTAATAAAAGGAAAATAGTGTGGTGACACACAAAACTTTGGTGAAACAAAAGCCAAAACCTTGGTGAAACCACTGGCCTTTCCTAGAGGCCGCCCACAGGCTACTACAAAACCGGATTTTTTTAGCCTCATACAACATAAAAGTGGTTTCTTTTTTTTTACTCGTACGGACTCCTCAAAACCGGGAGTTTTATTTTATATATAAATATGTAATATTTTTACATTTATTGGAGTCAAATTTTTTTTTCTTTGGTAATGAGACGTGGCGATACAGTCGACGCTTTTAGGTGTGAACTCGTGCAATCCACGTGCCTCGTCCCAATTTATGCGTCCTCCGAAGTCAAAAAATACTCCCAACTTTCATCTCATGTCTGTTGCTTTGTACTTTTGCCCTTATTTTTGTGCTAAAATTTTTGTTGCTGCCATTTCATTGTTTTTATGCCCTACCAATTTCAGTACCATTCCCCATTTTACGACCTACATATATTTTCTTTTCTTGTGTAATTAAGGGCTTAGTTAATCCATTAATAATACTAATTATTTTGTAGTACTAGATGAAGTTTGCCTCAAATTTTTCTTCATTGGCATGATTTCAAAAAGTTGATTTGTATATTTGAAAAATGTTTATTTAATTTGAAAATGTCAATTATTTGTAATTTAAAAAAATTTAAAAATCGAAAAGTATATATATATTATTATATTTATCTATTAATGCATTAAAAACTATTTAATTATACAATATTCTTTTATATATATATATGGTATAATCTTAAAAAACTATTATATGAGACTTTACTCTTAGTTACCGATCGATCGATCGATCAATATTTATCAATTAAATTGATTTGTCAGAATATTCAAACATACTTCTAATATTTTTATAAATAATTACTAATATTAATTTCTATTTTGAGGAAATCATAAATACTAAATCACATAATAAAAATACCATTGGAATTGAACTATAATGATACAAATAAAGAATTACATTAATAAAAAAATTTTAAGGAAGTAGAATGCATAAAACACAAATTAGAAATAATTAATTAATTTTTGTATGAACTTGATAATGTTTAAGACACTAAATAAATTCCTTAAGCATAAAGATTATAAAAGAAAAACACAAATAATAATAATAATAATAATAATAATAATAATAATAATAATACACACCACAAGCAAAGTTCTAGATGATAAAACGCTGGAGTTCTTAAAAAAGAAACAAAAAGAAATAGAAGTGATTTGAAGCATTTGGGTTGGTTTGTAATAAAGAAGTGCATGTAGGGTAAGTACAATCCAAGGTAAAGCAAAGAGAATCAGTGTTTTTACCTAATTAAACATAAAAAAAAGTTGGAACAATACCCAAACCCCTGGTTTTCACCTCTCTTTGTAAACCGCTGCACCCTCTAATTCTTCCTTATAAATACCTCTCCTTTTGCTTCTCTTTCTCTCCGTACACAAACCTCTCCTTCCGATCCATCTCAAACCCCCCACAAACCATGAGGATGAGCTGCAATGGCTGCAGAGTGTTGCGTAAAGGCTGCAGTGATGACTGTACTATTAGACCTTGCCTTCAGTGGATTAAATCCCCTGATGCTCAAGCCAATGCCACCCTCTTTTTGGCCAAGTTTTATGGCCGTGCTGGCCTTATCAACCTCATTGAAGCTGGGCCCCAACACCTTCGTCCTGGTATAGATAAATGAATTATCATTGTGTTAGCTTGCTGGTCTTGATTTTTATTTTGTTAATTGGGTTCTGATTTTTTATCTGATTCGAATCTTTATCAGTCTCACTGATAAAATCTCACGATATCTGGAGATGGCTCTTTCTAGTATATTATATTTATTGCTTTCTATTGTTCTTTTTTTTTTTTCAGTAAATTTTATAATTCTTTTCTCAAAACCTGTGTATCTTGATTTTGCATTTGCATGCAGCTGTTTTCAGGTCACTGTTATATGAGGCTTGTGGAAGGATAGTGAATCCTGTGCATGGATCAGTAGGGTTGCTTTGGTCGGGGAATTGGGCTCATTGTCAATCAGCTGTTGATTCAGTGCTCAGAGGAACACCAATCATGCAAATGCCTTCAACTGGCTCTGATGCATCACTGCCACCACAATTGATCGATCCTCTCAAAACCTACAATATTCGTCACGTATCCAGGGAAGCTGAACTCAACAAGGTCAAGAACCGGACCCGTTTCAAGAAGCCTGTTAACAAACCACCCAGTTCCCCTACTGATCAACTGATGGGGACGGCTAACATTAACAATTTGAGCTTCGAACCCATCCGCGAGCAGTGGTTGAATCAGATGGTCAATGGGGATAGCAGCAAAGATGATGAGAGCATGTATTCTGTTGAAACAACGGAGGATGTGAACCAGAATGAACCGAACCAGGGTTTGAAATTCAATGGCGATGATCATGAGGTTGGGTTGGATCTGACTCTTGGTTTGCTTCCAGTGCAGTAAGTGCAAAATGGGTTTTGGTGCAAAAGGCAGATGGAGCTGGTTATATCTTCTTCTTCCTTATTGCCAAATATATCTAAGTTATTTTTGTTTAAATCCTTTTTAGGTTAAAGAAGAAAGAAAAAAAAATGAAAAGGAACTTTCCTTTTTCTAGTGCTCAATATTAAGTTGTAAGGGTCAAGTTTTGGTGTATACAATACAGCAAAAGAAGACATACATACAGGTTAACCTTGTTTTTCTGGTTATATGGTTAATCAAATGGAAGAACCCAAGAAAACTTCATATATATATGCATTGTTTCTCTTGCTCTTGACGTATATCTTGAATTCTTGAACTTATAGTAGAATTTAGTCAAGATTAAAGATAATGTGTGTGTACCCTGTCTCTCTATTATTGACTAAACTCTAGTTTTTTCTATGAATTAATTCCCCTATGGAAAGATCTAATTGTAATGAATTATATATATATATACACATAAGCGAGTCAGGAGTAGCATTGCAATAGAAAGCAACTATACATAAGAAGAAAATATGGGCATAACACAAAATATCATAAAAGAACAAAAAGAAGCAAAAGATCAAAGAGTAAGCTAGCAAAACTCAAAAGAAATTAAAGGGCAAGAGCACATAATTAATAGCCAACTAATCAGCACAAAAGAAGCAAAATAAAAATCCTTTATTCACCAGCTTTTATCCTCTTGTTGCGGATCATGGTAATGATGAAGATGGGAGTTGGATAATTTGATTGGTGGTCAAAAGAGCCAAACAAACGCGCACAAGCACATGCATTTTTTTGTTGGTTGTTTCTTGTAAGCATAGCCTGCTTTTCTCTTGGGATATAGCAGTGAGGCCATTCCACGTACAAGTATCAATCTGTAAGTTTTTAGACAAATGCTGTTCATGCATGGTGTCTTGGTTTTTGTGTGTTTCCAAGTTTCATTGCATGTATTGGCTCTTTTTCTGCTGTGGATTTCACACTCCTTCAACCTTTTCTTTTCTTCTTTGTTTTTGCACGTTTTTGCTTTTGCACGTGAGATTGTAACTCACACAAAATCTCTTTTCATTTTGTTTTGGGTTAAAAAGTAATTTTAAAATTAATGTATTTGTGTTTAAATGGTTAGTTATGGTATCACCCTTGAATTTTTTCTTTAAAACATTATTGAATTTTATGGATAGTTACAATTGAGTCTCTCATTAAAATTTCTTCTTCAGGGTTGTAATAATCTAATTCTTTCTTTCTTTCTTTTTTTCATAAATCTTCAAGAGAAAACTATTTAGTTATGGTATCACACAACTATATATCACACATAAGTTAAGTGTTTTATATTTGGTCAATAAAAATAAAATATATATTTTTATGCCATACATCTAATAGTACAGACAAGACTTTCCCAAACTTTAATATGGTCATCTGTCAAAAAAAAAAAAAAAAAAAAAGGTCAAATTGACAAAATTTTGAATTGTGTAAAGGTTTATGAAATTTAATTATTCACATTATCATTAGGGTTACCTCTATGATAAAGATCAAAGAGTACACTCTACAAGCCCATTAGTGCACATATGCCCTCAAATTAGTTTAATCAATTCAATTAACATCAACGTCCACAATTGGTTTACTTTGAACCCTAATACAAATATGAAAGAAAACAGGCTTATTGCTTTAGAAAAACTACTTCTTTGTAATTTTTAGTAAATTTAGCTTAAACATACTAATTGAAGAAATTTTTACAACTTTAATATATATAACACTTTAAAATATTAATTTACTCTTGAAAATATTATATATAATTAATTCATAAAATATTTTTGGGGATGAGAAGTAGTCTGATTATGT
The DNA here is from genome assembly GCA_949673435.1 of Macaranga tanarius. Classification (NCBI taxonomy): domain Eukaryota; kingdom Viridiplantae; phylum Streptophyta; class Magnoliopsida; order Malpighiales; family Euphorbiaceae; genus Macaranga; species Macaranga tanarius. The sequence continues at coordinate 271 of CATIWO010014029.1, read as the reverse complement.
TGGAACTGCACTCATTCTGGGCTTGTTTGGCATTACTGTTGAATTTTGCTGTTGCTGATTTAAAAAGTGCTGATGAAAAAAATAATTTATCTGTTTGGTAATAAAGTTATTGTAAAAGTGTTATTTTAAGTAAAATGACTAAAAAAGATATATACTTTTAAAAAATATGTAATTTTAATATTTATTTATGTTAATAATTAATAAATTATTTTTAATACTTATTAATTTTTTAATAACACACATACATTTATTTAATTTATGTTATATGATA